>CM074099.1:0-242500 GCA_037178815.1 Barbatula barbatula
GAAAAAAAAACAAAGTCCCAATTCTTAATCATTCCACCTCACCTCATATCAAAAAGAAGTAGACAATACCCTTTTACGAGATACGTTTACCCTCGATATAACCAAAAGGACCTCTGAAGCCAGCTGCCTTGCCTTCCTTTCTGGCTTGTTCGATTCTTGGCCATAAGTCACGTCTCATTAGTCTGTCTTCTTTCGTCAGGTCTTCGGCAAAACGGATGCCAGCTTCTTTGCACACCGATGACGACTTTGTTTTCTTCCATACTTCATCCCGTACCAATCTGCGGGTAAAGAGAATGATCACCTCTCTCGAACGACCAGTCTCCTTCCTTCCCACACGATGCACGACATCCACAGCCTCCCCCATGTTAGACGCAAACTCCGGCGTTATCTTGCCCAGAAGTTGTATCACATCCTCTCTTATGCGCTCGTTTGAGTTCTCTTTGAGACCTTTTATACGAAGACACCATCTTCTCTTATATCTTTCCTCTTCCAACACACGAATATTCAGATCATTGTTAACTTCAGACAGATTTTCAAATTGTTTCTCCATTATTTTTATTTTATCTTTTGTTGAACATTAGAGCAATGTTCTGCGCGTTCAAAATTGGAGAGAGGCCAGTCAAAGTAAAATGTTGAAGTTTATTGATCAGAAGATTAAAACAAAATACATCAGCTGTGTACACCAGCCGATGGGTGGGTGGGCTGCCTTAGACTCAGTCTTACAAAAAGAACTGATATCTTTACAACGGCCCGACCGACCCAGAAAAACAATTTCACAGCATATTTATAATATTTTGGTGTGCCTCTTCTTCAGCTGGGGTCCAATCAGCTTCTCTCCTCTTTGTCTTGTCTCAGCCAACCAGCTCACTGCCTTGTTTTTCAAATCACCTTCCATCTGTAAGACATTACATGATACCCTCACACATTCCAACACGCTCTGTGCGTAACCTGACCTTAACACATACACATACCCATTTCCTATGGAAAAAGCCCCTCAAAAGCATCCCCAACTCTTGGCTCACACACTTGGTTATATTTCGTAAAGGCACGTTTAAACCACAATAAAAAACACAATAAAAATCCTTCAGTCCCCCTCATGACCATTAAAAAATGGTCACAAATCATCACAAACATCATTATCATCCTCATCTAGAAAGTGGTCGCCAGACAATAGAGGCATGGTATATTTTTCTAGGTGTGAGATCTTTCGGGCTCCCACCACCAGTATATTCTATTACCTCATCCCATGACGGACACCATTCACCCCTATGGGTTCAGGATCAATGTCAGATTGAGTCTGCTGAGAGAAATGTTTAATCAAAACAGTCAGTTTGTCAAAATATACACAATCTGAAAATGGTACACAGGTGTCCGGATTCACCGACTGCACATTTTCCAGACATATGGGACTCATTTTTCCCAAATCGTTCTTTCCCTTTTTATTTTATTTATTTTTTGGTTCCGACTGAGCTATTAACATATCACGGAACATCCATACTCTGCACACTTCCTCTCAAATTCAGACATTTTACACAATAGTATTACAGTATACAATACACAATTAATACACACAGTTTATTCGTCTTTTAGCGTACTATGGTGTTGGTCACCCACACGCTTTTTAACGCATTTATCCCTGTTTATTCACTTTTTTCATACAGCAAGGCTTTGATACTTGCCGGCAAGGCTTTGATACTCGCCGTATGTTTTTTAAAAGTGCCCTTTCTCACACCGCAAGGCTTCTATACTTGTCGTTGAGTTAAAGGGATTTAACAACAAAATAAAAATACAAATATCCTTTTATTCTGATCAACAAATATCAATGATTTTAAATTTTTAATCTATGGTACGATATACTTCAAACACAACACATAAATTTGGAATATCCAATCTGCAGAAGTTTGTTTAAACAGGTCTCTGCTCACCTTTGGTTTTTCTGTCGACAGCGTGTTCAAGTCAAAGTTGTCTCGTCCCGATTTTCGGTCACTCCCCGAGTTTTATAATTCTCTTTAAATGCCTTTTTCTCCAATCACGTCGGGAAGTCACCATCTGTTGAACATTCTATCAATGTTCTGCGCGTTCAAAATTGGAGAGAGGCCTGTCAAAGTAAAATCTTGAAGTTTATTGATTAGAAGATTAAAACAAAATACATCAGCTGTGTACACCAGCCGATGGGTGGGTGGGCTGCCTTAGACTCAGTCTTACAAAAAGAACTGATATCTTTACAACGGCCCGACCGACCCAGAAAAACAATTTCACAGCATATTTATAATATTTCTTGGGGTGCCTCTTCTTCAGCTGGGGTCCAATCAGCTTCTCTCCTCTTTGTCTTGTCTCAGCCAACCAGCTCACTGCCTTGTTTTTCAAATCACCTTCCATCTGTAAGACATTACATGATACCCTCACACATTCCAACACGCTCTGTGCGTAACCTGACCTTAACACATACACATACCCATTTCCTATGGAAAAAGCCCCTCAAAAGCATCCCCAACTTTTGGCTCACACACTTGGTTATATTTCGTAAAGGCACGTTTAAACCACAATAAAAACCACAATAAAAATCCTTCACTTTGCATTCTCGTAACTCTTGCGCATTTATTTGGACGGATTTAGCAACGCTTGTAATCATTGCACTGTGCTGCTTCATTTGCGTGCTTAATTCTTCGTGCTGTAAATCTACCTTAGTTCCAAGGGCTTTAATCGCATCCAGTATAGCCAAATTGGACACCTCATTTTTCTCACTCTCTGTTGGTGTTTTAGACTTTTTCTCCTTTTGAGGTTTACTCGGTGTGGGTGGATCAGAATCAGCTCCTCTCTCCCTTTTGTTCGAAGATACAGCTATTTCCATTCCGTAACAATGGTCTTCCATATCGGCACTACAATTTGGGTGTGTATATTATCAGGTGGAGGTGGAAAAAAACTTGTCAAACTAAACTAACTTGGGAAATTTGTGAGAGCACGAAACAGCTTGACTACTCAGTCCGCCATCTTGCCGGAGGACCCCTTGTGTATGAGAAGTGATTAAGCACATTTCCTTTATCTCTGAAAGCTGCGCATTGTGGGTCATTACTGTTATGTTATCCTGTTTTAATTTGGATGTATGTTTGTCATGTTAATGGTCACTTACCATGAGTATTATTGAATCGCTGTGTAACCCAGTGCTAAATTTCCTGTTTGGGTTTCCTTTTAAAAGGAGTATTTATTTTTGGTATTTTGTTTGTTTTCACATAAATGGGGTTTATAATAAGAGTATCGTTTCGCGAATGTGCAATGCTAGATATGTATATAGTTGTTTTGTGTCTTCAACGTTGCTTGTAGCTATTGGGGATACAAGTGATAAGTCCCGCCTTGTGTGTGTGAAAGGGGGAGGAGACAAATGATGGCGGATGAGACGATTCCAATTTAGAATGCTTTCTTTGTTTTTTGATGCCACAGTTTAAAAGTGTATCTGTGTTTTGTGTAGTCAACTCGACTGCATTGATATGCATATTTATACATAGTCATCCATGCAGAAACCCTTTTTCTTTTCGTCTCCGTCCCCCGTAACACCCCTTTCTCCTTCCGTCTCCCGCGCCCCACCAAGCAACCCCCCCGGCCCCCCCCACAACCCCAACACCACACCTTTTTTGTTTTTTTTTTTCTTTAAAAGAAAAAACACGCCACGCCCCTTGTTTTTTATTACGCCCCCACCCCCCCGACCAACGTTCCAGGCCTGCAACGGGGGAGGGGTTTGTGAACTGCGTGAGTGTGTGAATGAGTGGGCCCACAATCCGTTTGTTTCAGAGAAATGATATTGAAATGCCAAATGTTTACATGCTATGTTGATGTGTAATGTGAAACTGTAGTCTGTGTGCATAACAGTTTGTGAGTTAGCATACACATTACTTCATTTGTTAAACGGTCATACTCCGTGGTAACACGTTTAAGTTAATGTGAACGGTTTTTGACGCGTTTTGACGCGTTTGCTTACAGAAGTACATAAGCTCAGTTAAAGGGGGCCTGTGCAGAATTTATTTTATTTATTTTTCTGAGTGAATTTAGTTTATTTCCTTCATTGGTACAATCTATTTTCTTGTTTTCTATTTTATTAATAAATATTGTATTATTTTACAGTTATAAAACCTGTTTCATATGATTTAGTTAACAACTCAATTCAAATATCAATGCTTAGTTTCTAAGGTTTTGCAGCACTAAAATATAAAGGTAAGGAGAAAAGCAGTGTACAGTTAAGGAGTCATCCCATTTAATTATAACATAGCGTCGAGAGACACCGGGAAAGAACTAGGGATCTTGTCCCTTTTTGTTCTGTAGGTTGGTACACCTGAGACCAGAGGGGGCGCTACAGCTGTTAATGTGAACGGTAACACATGTGAGTTCTTCAATGTTTAGTTCTCATATTTGAATTTTGATACCTTTGAATGTTTAATGTTGTACAACTAAGACTGAATATTTGAGATTTATTAAGATTTAAGAAATATGTATGAGGTTAGATGTCATGTGTAACGGCATAACATTTAAATCCTTCGATGATGCATCTGAAATTGAGATTATAAGAAGTATGACCTTGTCTATAGGTCAGGTTTTTGAGAGGACCAGGACGCTATCCCGATTGTGTCAGATGGCGAGTCAAACCCTTTGAAGGAAAAGACACAGACGAGGAGATACACACGTACACACACACACACACAATTCATACACAGTTGTATGTTTTATGGTTAATTTGGTTATTGTTTATTAAGTTGTGTAAACTGAACATTTATTTTGTTTCATGTAAAACGAATGCAATAGTGGCGACTCAACCTTTATTCCTCTGTCTGATTCATTATTGCTGCTCAGCGTATTGGCTCCTAACGAATTTGGTATCTTCTGATTCTGGCCGTGGTTTTATTATTGATCACAGTTCTTGTTATACTGTAATTCATTTTTATACCCTAATGGTTACACTTACTTTATAAAATAACGCCTGATGATTTCTGGTCCTACCAAACAGAATGGCTACAGGAACAACCAATGCAAACACATCCAGGTTTTTTATTTGTTACATGTATTAATATAACGTTTCCTGTGTATAAATGCAATAATAAATAGACATATAAAGTACTGCATGTTAGAATGAGATGAAGATGTGACAATAAATCTGTGTTGTTGATCATTTCTATCTTTTGAAATAAAACGAGCATGGCATGCGATCTTCTGTTCTGTTTCTTTATAGCATCGTATTGCTTGTTTGCGTTTACATTGAGTCATTTAGCACACGCTTTTATCCAAAGCGACTTGCAGAGAGTTCAGGGAGCAATAAGCGACATGTCATACAGGAGCAATAGTTCACAATAGGTGCTAGAGTTACAAGTTTCAACAAAAGCTAGACCACTACCTGTTGAGAGAAAGACAGAGGCTTAGTTTGTTTTTTTATTCGTCTGTCAAGTGTTCATAGAAGAGCGTGTAGGAGGGTGTGAAATTATGCCGGTGCAGATCCAGTGAAAGTCCTGTAGGCAAACATCAGCGACTTGAATCTGATACGGGCTTCAACCGGTAGCCAGTGGAGAGAGAGGAAAAGGGGCGTCACATGGAAGACGAGGCGTGCTGCTGCATTCTAAAGCAGCTGGAGCGGTTTGATAGCTTTAGCAGGAAGACCAGCAAGGAGAACATTGCAGTAGTCCAACCTTGAGATCACCAGGGCCTGGACAAGGAGTTGTGCCGCATGCTCAGTGAGATGCTTGTTAAAGTCACAAGAGGATGCTTTCACAACTGTGGTCCAAATGAATGAAAAATCCTCATACAAACATGAGAAACAGACGGCTAAGCATTATTCTGAGGGCAAAGACCAAATGTTTAAGTCTACAGCTCGGACCCAAAAATGATTTTTAACGTATCGTGTCTCATAGAAGTGGTTTCCCACACAACTAGAGGCGTCTCTATAAACTGTCTAAACTTGCACTGACATATCTTAAAATACATCGGTGCCATAGTTTTTTTCTCAAGGCTATTCCTGTTTGACAAACAGTAGACACATTGAGAACGTCAGGTCATAATCCAGATCAAACTGAAGCGCTGTTAAAAGGACATGGGTGACAAACACAAAGAAGCTAAAGTGTTTTAGACAATATTTCGCTCTGGTTCTAGTGTCTAAAACATCGGTTCAAATAATCCACACAAAGGAGATGTATTTTACTCAGAAGTTAAACCGTGTTGAATCAACAACTACTGTAAGGCAGAGAAAATACAGGTTTTTTGCTTCCCGAACATGGCAGTGGCTAGAAATCGTATATACCTCATGTGCCTGGAGTGGGAGACGAGCAGAATGTTTTCCTCTGAGCTCTCCATCATACTGAAACGCGTCTCCTCCGGTGAAACATCAACAAATGAATTGATGAGGTCAGTTTCGCTCAAAAGCAGCCTCTACCCTAGAGTTTTCAGGGAACTACGCGCGCAATTGCATTGCCATTTCACTTAGGTGAGCCCCGAAAACCAGATGCAAACTGGCTTTTGGCACAATCCTCTCATTAATGAAATCGTCCTATAATGGGAAAGCATCAAAGTTATCATTCGCCATAATGACGGTTTTCTATCCATCCTTCAATTTTATCGGAAAGAGTAAAGAGCGATGTGTTTTTGCCCTGAAGTCCTGCGTTCAGATCATTAGTCGGTTGAAAATGTCAGCTAGGTAGGCCAGAAGAGCAAGCCAATTTTCATCAGAAATTTATGGAGCTAGCGGGGAGTTTTTCTCCAAAAGAAAGATCCGTACCTCTTCTCCGAGCTCATAGAGATAACTGAGAACTTTTCCTCTGGAACGCCAACGCACTTCACTGTGAAACAGAAGCTGCTTGTGTTCTGCGCCCATCTCTCGACAGAGAACCTTGAAAATCCGTGTGCCTGTTGCGCTCGTTTTTATCGCGCGAATGGCTTCATCCATGACTTGTTTCATATCAGGTGGCCTTTTTTTTAGCAGCAAGGGCTTGTCTGTGTATCATGCAATGCGTCCACACCGCAAATGGAGCGACGGCCTGTACTTTTGTAACCAATCCACTGTGTTTACCAGTCATTGCCAGCGCTCCATCAGAGCAAATTCCCACACAGTTCTTCCACGCAATGTCCTGTTCACGTACAAATGAATCCAATGTGGCGAAAATTTGCTCACCTGTTGCACGTTCACGAAGAGAAAAGAAAATCCTGCTTAATTAAACATTGTTCTTCATGTTGAAAGGTTTGTACTGGAGCACAAAGAGTTTGCTAACTTCCAACCATTATTGAATATATTAGTGAATGAACAGCGCTCTCTTCCAAGACACCTACCTGACCCCTACTGCTCTGTGTGTGTGTTCAATACCCACTACTGTGCATTTCACCCATCCAAGTGCACAGACAGAGCACAAATTACAGAAAAGGGGTACCGTAATTGGCTACACGTCACATCACTCCTTCACTTTCCATTTTTCTTTATTTAGATGGCAAAATTAGTATATTGGGGAAAAACATGCTTTCTCAAATGTATTTTTCTTGAACAAAATCAAATTACTTTTGTCTTTCAGCCAGTGTCCTGTTTGGGATTCGTCCGACATTGAGACAGTTGACACAAAGGAAGAGGCTGGCCCATCAGGCATGGCCTCCCAGACCACATGCAACCAAAATCTACCAACTACCTCGTCAGCGTCACTGACTGATTTTACTGATGAAGCGAAGGGTTTGTATCTTATTGCATAAGAATTTTTCCCCTGATCTTCATGTTATCGTACAGGCAATCCTTATTTGAAACCATATGCTGGAAAGCATACAGGTCAAATGGTCTTGTAATTTTCATTAAAACCCTTCACCGTTGTTTCTTTTGTAGACTGGACAACTGTACCAAGCCCTAATATGGCAGCTGAATTTAACAGATAATCTATAATCCCAGTTCATGCATCTGAGAAACCACTGTACTTGCATCTTGACCTTACAAGCAGCATCTCCGATCAAGAGGCCTCTCTCATCGCTTTTTTCAAAGCATGTAATATGAAATGGGCGCGTCCTCTGAAAACCAGGCTAGAAGGTGTTTTCTAAATTTTCAATGAATTTCTGCAGACAATAGCTGAAGTAAATAAGAACAACATTTACACTTTTTTTCTTGGGGATCCTGCTATTGGAGAGGGTGTAAACCGTTTCTTATTTTCAATGACTACACAGAAACTGAAATGTGGTTTTCACCTTAACTTTGGTATGCCCTTACTTGATCAAAAACTTTTCTCTCCTTAAGTGTCTAACCACAAAATACTTTATCTTGCAATATGAGCATTTCCTGAAACACAAGACAAGAATTTTTGATGGAGAGCCAGATCATCTCGTACCATCTTCATCTGCACATCTGGTGTATAGTCACCTGTTTCTGATGGCTGGTAGAATGATGGGTCACTGCTTTCTTCATGGAGGGCCACCCTTGTCAGGACTTAGCCCTGCGGTTGTCCATGTCATTTCTGGTGGTTGTGCTGAAACAGCAGTTGTACAGATTTCAGACTGTCCAGATTGTGATTTGCGGCAGAAATCTATATATGGTATATATTGTGCATTTGGATATAAATGTATATATTTATTGTTTTACTAATGTTTATGTTGCCAATGTGAATATTTGAGAGTATCAGCTTTTTTAATAACATATAAATGAAACCATTTTATAAAAACATTTGTGACTTTCAGCTTGAAGGGGACTCTGAACTAACACCTGAAGAGAAGGAGAGCATTAATGATTTGTGCTTCTCGTGGGACCTTCCTCCAGTGAACAATGCTAATAAACGATGGCTTTATGAGAGGCTTCTACATCATGCGGTGCGGTAGTATGCATTTTTTTTTTTTTAAGATTTATTTTAGGGCGTTTTTGCCTTAATTTGGACAGCTTTTTGAAGAGAGGACAGGAAGTGAAGTGGGCGAGAGAGAGGGGGTGGGGGTAGGGAAAGGACCTCGAGCCGGGACTCGAACTTGGGTCGCCCGGAGCGCAACAGCGCCATATGTCGGAGCACTTAACCGCAAGGCTATCGGCTCCGACGTAGTATGCATTTATAATGCTTGTTGAACATTTTTGACTCCTAACCCGTTCTGTATAGTCATTTCATGTTTTTTTCCTCTTCTAGGTTATCGGCCGAACTATAAGGCAAATCAAACAACTTGGGAAAGGACTGAAGGAGACCATGCTGCGGCCACTACTTTGTCAGCGTCCAGATGTGCTTCCTGTCATTTTTCCACGCGAGATAAATGATGTTTTTACCCCAGGGGTATGTCATTTTGGTCATAATCTCAGAGAAGTGTAAATCTGAATTCAATTGAATAAGACATCCCCTAATAATTATCCAATTGGCTTATCTATCGTGTGTGATTCTTGAAATGTGTATTTGATTATAATTTAAAGATTTTTTTTTCTTTCGTTTTTGTAAGTTTGATCTGAAGTGTATCATAAACAGCATAAACTGGCCTTCCATGGTGGAAAACGAGTATGAAGACAACGATGATCCCCCCCCCCCCACCAACTTCCCCCAACCTTTCCTCTCCCCCCCCACAACCAACCCCTTCCCCGGCCCCCCTAGGTTTCCGGGTGGACATCCACACTTACCGTGTGTTTTTGACCGGTCTGGACGACGACATGCTCGCCGCCGTTCTGCTCTCGTACGCGGACGACCTTCCCCTGGAGGAGATGATCAGTCAGGTTCTCCCGGGGAGGAACCGTGAACCGCGTGGGGAGCTGGACGGTGGCTGACGGTCACGTCCGGTACCGGTCATCCGCAGGGGGTCGTCTGACTCACTCCGGGACCGCGCCTCCTCCTCCACGAAGTCCCGTCGGCGCCATCCACGTCGGCGGGCACAACAGCGCAAGCAGCACGAGTGCGCTCCCGGGATCCGCCGCAGCGGAAATGGAAAGCATGAGGGTCCAATCCCCGGCCTTCCCAGGCACAGCTACCGGTCCTGATTGCACCAGAGGCACTCCGGGAGTTGGATTCCCTCTGGTGTTCCGAGCCAGCGCCCCGATGCACCCCCGTGCCAGCGCCCCGATGCACTCCCGTGCCCGCGCCCCGAAGCACTCCCGTGCCAGCGCCCCGGCACTCCCGTGCCAGCGCCCCGATGCACACCCGGCCAGCGCCCCGATGCACACCCGTGCCAGCGCCCCGATGCACACCCGTGCCAGCGCCCCGATGCACACCCGTGCCAGCGCCCCGATGCACACCCGTGCCAGCGCCCCGATGCACACCCGTGCCCGCGCCCCGATGCACACCCGTGCCCGTGCCCGTCCCCGAGCCTCACCAGGCCTCCGTGCCCGTCCCAGAGCCTCACCAGGCCTCCGTGCCCGTCCCCGAGCCTCACCAGGCCTCCGGCCGTCCCCGAGCCTCACCAGGCCTCCGTCCCCGAGCCTCACCAGGCCTCCGAACCCGTGCCCGAGCCTCACCAGGCCTCCGAACCCGTGCCCGAGCCTCACCAGGCCTCCGAACCCGGCCCGAGCCTCACCGGCCTCCGTGCCCGTCCCCGAGCCTCACCAGGCCTCCGTGCCCGTCCCCGAGCCTCACCAGGCCTCCGTCCCCGAGCCTCACCAGGCCTCCGTCCCCGTGCCCGAGCCTCACCAGGCCTCCGAACCCGTGCCCGAGCCTCACCAGGCCTCCGAACCCGTGCCCGAGCCTCACCAGGCCTCCGAACCCGTGCCCGAGCCTCACCAGGCCTCCGAACCCGTGCCCGAGCCTCACCAGGCCTCCGAACCCGTGCCCGAGCCTCACCAGGCCTCCGAACCCGTGCCCGAGCCTCACCAGGCCTCCGAACCCGTGCCCGAGCCTCACCAGGCCTCCGAACCCGTGCCCGAGCCTCACCAGGCCTCCGAACCCGGCCCGAGCCTCACCAGGCGTCCGAACCCGTGCCCGAGCCTCACCAGGCCTCCGAACCCGTGCCCGACCCCTTTCCAGAGCCCAAGGAACCCCAGGGGCCAACCCAAATGTTTTTTGGGGGGGTGCACATTGCCTATCCGGGAGCCCGGCACCCACCAGTCGTTCCATGGCCCCGGATAGCCCAGAGTCCAAGCCGCCGGACCCTCAGCCCGAGTCCAAGCCGCCGGACCCTCAGACAACGATGAAGACTGCTCTTAGGAAGATAAGAGCCGGGTTGCTTGCTGCCTTTGTCAGTTCATTGAAAGTGGTACGGTATTAACTTCAATTGTGTGTGTGTGTATATATATATGTATGTATAGGCTTTTAAATTGTAACATATTTAGATAAGTTTATCATGTGCAGGATGAAGATGTTCTAATAATTAATCAATTAAAAGCATTTGGATATCATTATTTTAATATATCTTTTTAAAACAGTCACTTTACACGCAGCATCCAGTCCTGAGCCGAAATCCCTTATTAAGTTCTGGGTCGGTTGGGAGGTTCCCACTTCTTCCCTCAAAATGGAGGTAACCCGCTGTAACCTACCTAAGGCATCCACATGCTTTGAGACCCTACGCCTTCCATCACGATATCATGACTATGCAGCATTCAAAAAGGAATTGCTCGCTTGCATCGGTACCGTCCATACAGGTTTTGGGCTGGTGTAATTATGGTTCTTTTACATTAGTAGGTTTTATTAACCGTGTTATTATCTATATCCATTAATTCTATCAAACCTTGTTCATGGATTGTGAGGTACAATTGTTGATATTGTTTTCCCTTCTATTTTGATGTGCAGTCAGACTTTTATTTTTCCTAGATGTATTTGCAAGAATAAAAGCACTACAAAAAGAAAACTAACAAACGGTTCTTCACAGTTAACATCACGTGTTGTACAATCTGTTAATATTCTGTGTTCAGTTTTTGTATACTATTGTTACATGCAGACACAGTTTTTCTTTTACACGTACAAAAGAAGTTGAGAAGAATAAACGTTAAATTGTTATTCACCGTTTGCCCAGTGTGTGCTGTATGTAGTGAGTGGTTGGCAGGTATATGTCGGAGCCATATGATGTTGAGGGTCCCATGGGATCAATGGCTGCCTGAAGTGCTTCAGTTCTTCTGGGCTCAGCAGGCTGTCAGCTGTTGGAACAATGACTCCATGTTGTGGGTCATAAGGCAGGCCACAATCTTCCCAGTCAAGCACTTACAGGTACAGGTCCTAAAATAGATAAGTCAGTATTTTAATTTTAAATATTTTAAAAATACTATTTATTAGATAAAGTTATATGCTTTTGTTATATCAAAAATTGACTCAACAGCTTAACTAATATTTGACTTACATTAGCTGGGTTAGCAAGGTCTACAACAAAAGAAAGCTTTAACGCCATTCTGTTGTTGCAGGGCTCAGAGTGATGGAACAATTCTCATTTGTTAGATGACATTTAGCATTTTTTGTTACCTCCGTGTTTTCGAACTCTGGCTCTGACACCGCATGTTGAATGTTTCCCGTCTCCCAGAGCTGATTGGGTGTCGTGTTCCCAAATGTGTCCAGGCTAGCTTGTAATCTGGGCAGGAACACATAATGGCAACTAAAAAGATGCATGTTGTTGGATAGGTCCAAGAACCCGTCATCTTCCAGTGAGTGCACCACACTATAGTATACAGTGGTTACAGCTGTTGACCATTGCCAAACACATAACGTGCTAGAAACATAATAATCACTCAAATAATGATCCTTTCATAGATTCTGAACTATTTGCCTTTAGAAATCCAAAAAGCTTCATTTTTTTGGCGGGGCAGTGTATATAAGAAGTGAATACATGCAGCACTTACAACATTTTCTGTCAAAGCCTTCTTTTTTATGTTGCTTTGTATAAGAATTGACAGCATAGTTAACCCAAACATTATATTTTGTCATATTTTATTCACCCTTCTGTCGTTAAAAACCTGCATGACTGTATGTTTTCTGTGGAATACAAAACAAGAATCTTGAAGAATGTCGGTAAGAAAACCACTGAAATTCTTTTGATAGTTCGATATTGTTTAGATGTAACCGGGTGAAAGTAAGAGCCCCTACGCTGTATAGCTACCTGGTTTTAATTCCCTGGGCAGGTGAAGGTAATAAGTGAAACGTGCACTTACTGCTCACTGTGGAAATGTGTTGCGGCTCCTTTAATTGATTATCTCTGTGTGTGCGAGAGAGGGAGAAAGCGCCGCCGATGCGAGTGTGAGAAGCTGGGAAGCGCACGGGCCTGATTTGCCTTAAGGGTCTGGTCAGTGGATGGTTGCATATTTTGCACGTCCGTTCTGCTTTCTCACTAGTTCGTGTGCGATGTCTTCACATTAAGTGTGCTCTTCAGAGGCGTCTGAAGTTAAGAGCGTGAGTGTTTATTTCAGTTTACGGTTATAATATATATATAATAGTGTAACTCATATGTAGTCTGTGTTCATTTAAAGTTGCAAAAAGTCACTTAATTACACTCTCGTGTTGTAATAGAGGGGAGAGGTGAAGCACGTTTACTCGCACGTGAGCTGCGGTCCATGTGAGCACTCGGGTTTGGGAGAGGGCCGCAATGTGAGTTGTGATATGTTTCTTTGTTTTATATATCTTTTGGTTTTAACGAAATTGAACTGTGTTCAATGTGTATTTGTGAATGCTTTTGACCTGAAATATGTAAGCAGCAATAGCGTAGTATGGCTTTGAGTGCTACAGATGTGCTGCATGTGCGTATATGTTTTGCAATTGTAAGCATTTAATGTTCCATGATGTATATTTTTCTGTTTGGGATTCCAAAGCATCTGTAAATACAGTGTTTCACCAGCCCATAGTTATAGTGAAACTAATACAAGGGGGATTTTCCGTTAAACCAATCAGGTAAGTCCCTGTTATCTTTTATTTTTAATACCCAATTATTCTGTTTTACCACCAATAGATCTCAGGCAACAAGATACGTTTTTAATCGTGGTTGGCGCATCATTACCTAATTTTTGTAATAATTGTATACAATGTTACAACTCAGGTACACCGGTCAGAGGAAAGTACCCAGGTTTTCTGTGCCTCATCCTCTGAACTTTATTAAACTTTAGGCCTCTAGGTCTCACAGACATTACTGGATTTTATATTGCTGTAAAGTGTTGAAAAGTATTCTTAAACATGCTATATAAGTATTTTTCATTAAACAGGTATACTGATTGTAACATTAAATCATTTTCATAAATCATTCGCATACAATCATCTTTGGATAAATGTGGTTTCAGATCATATAACTAATACTCCCACATATTCTAATGTTCCTATGAATACTTCTTAATACTGTTTTAGTATATCATGAGCACACATTGCATGTGAAATCAGCATCAAATGATGTAAAACAACCCAGACATTACACAACAGATTCCACAGAAGAAAGTCATACAGTAAAGACATGAGGGTGAGCGAAATATGACCAAATGATCATTTGCGGGTTGAAGTAAAACTTTAACATCATGCATGGAGATTTAAATTAGACGCCCAAATAAAAGCTCTGAAAACTGTAACGTGTGGAATTACAGATCAAAAACTAATAATTAATCAAAAAACTAAACACAAACACTTACAGTACACACATATGATTGTTCCTCTGCATTTAAAGTTGAACATTTTATATATATATATTTATATAGGGATGGGTATCGTTAAGGTTTTAACTACTTTTATCGATACCACTTATCGATCCATTACTTTAACGGTACTCTTATCTGTACTTTTTGTTGTGTTGTTTTATGAAAGACAAAACTAAAGCTGGAGTTGTTTTCACTATTTAAAACATTCTTTACTGACCTAACATATCTTAATGCAGGTAAAACATGACTGATACCCGCCTATTATTCATAGAGAATTAAAATAAAATGCATGTGGTCCTAAATTTGCTTGTGTTTTTCGTTGTTGTTGTTTAATAATAATAAAGAAATGGTATTCCAATTAAGTGTCTTCTCTTTTGTGATGATGTGTGTAGTATGTTATGTGCAGCACTGCACATAACATACAAACAATGACACAAAGACACTTTGCACACCAGATAAGAGAAGATGAAAGAAAGAAACATATGGTAACATGTTCAAATTGAGAACAGAATTAACAACACTTTTATTTTTTAAAATGTCAAATTAAATTAGTTATCTATTAGCCTAACAAACAGCAATGTTTGAGAAAAAATACCAACAATACAAATGATTGTAAAACACAATTTTACTGTAAAAGAATGTGCAGTTGTCTAAAGGAACACAGTTGGGGCATGCAGCCAGGCAGGCTGCAAAAGGACTAACAGCTTTTAACCATTCTTCTGCAGAAAAATCAACATATTTGCCTTTTCTGGAATGGTCTCCTCCACTTTTTCCTGGTGCTCTGTGTCTGTCATCTCATCTGACAGCCCTGTTGTTGTTCTCACATTGCTCTCAATAGCTTTCCTCCTCAGCCTGTCCCAAGTTCCATCACTTACGGGACCTCCCTTTAAATCTGGGGTCCATTGCTGTGGCCTCATGCAGGAAGGCTTGTATATCATCATCCTGATAGCGCTGGGAGAGGTTCTCCCACACCTTCTCTTCGCTGGATCCCACAAACATTGTATCTTCATCCTTTATAGTAAAATGCTCTTTCAGTTTTTGAAGGAAGGGTACGATCTGTCCACAGGTGGCATTTTTCTCACATGAAACACATAGTGTGGATGTATAGAGGACTCTCATGAGCTGGACAAACTCCTCAGCCTTATGGGAGTCCTCATCCTTCAGACGGTCCAGGTTGTCCTTGGTGATTGCTTTTCGAAGTCGAGGGTCCAAGGCTGCTGCTTGTATTGCTGGATACTGCTCCATGAATCTCTCTATCATCAGGTAGAGCGAGTTCCATCTGGTCTTGACATCAAGGATGAGGGAGTGTTGTGGAAGGCCTGAAACAACAACAAACAACATGCATTTAATAACACACACTTGATTATTGCATTAAATTGTTAAATGTGTACATTGCAAAACAACATTTCCATAATACATGAAACTGACTCACCAAGGAGCTGCTGTTTTTCCGTCAACACTGTTTTGGAAAGGGAGGACCTCTTGAACCACACGGCCACTGCTCTGATTCGGGCTGCCCATTTATCAATGGAAGCAATTTTGTAGATTTTCTGTGCTGCTAGATTCAACGTATGTGCAAAACATCCTATTTTTAGGATCTGCAGCTTCTTGATAGCAACGTCCATATTGCCAGCATTATCAACTGTCACAGATACAATCTTGCTTGGCTCTATCTGAAAGTCTTCTAGAATGTCAGAGATTTCCTCGGCCACTACTTCACCAGTTTGAGATTGGTACACTGCTCTGGTGTGGAGGACCTTCTGTTTCAAACTTCCCTGACATGTGTAGTGCACTGTAACAGTAAGATAGTGGTCCTGCCAGAAGCTGGTCCACCCATCTGATGTGATGGCCAGCTTTGGCACATCCTTCAGCTCACTGATCACATTGGCCTTTTCATCATCATACCAGGAGGGAAGGAATGTGTCACTGAGATAACTCCTGGAGGGAGGGGTATATTTGGGGTTGAGTGCCTTGCACATCTCCCTACAGTAAACAAATAATAAAAATAATAATAATTCTTTCATTTGTTATACTATCATCATTTAATTATTGTGTCACTGTTTATTTTATTGTGGAGTGATGAGACTTTCTAATTCTACTATATTTAATACAACTCTGCATATACTGTATACTGACAGACTGTTACCTAAAACAAAGGGATGTAGGCCTTTCACTATGAACTTGGTCAAGGCTGGTAGGTTTGCAACAACCAAAGTTTTGAAAGTTCGGAGATGACAAAACAAGCAGATAAAACTTGTAAAATGCAAGTAAATATGAACATTTATGTTATATCTCGGAGATGACGAGCCCTTTTTAAATCGCGTAAGTTAGTTACTAACCACATCTTGTTAAGCAGCAATTTCAAACATTACTTGATGATACTTCCGTTCTGAAACACATACTTTCTATAAACGTAAAAGAATATTTTATTTACCGTGTAATGTGGACGTGCAAATGCAGGTTGGTGCACATGAAGTGCCACAGATGGTCCAGTGTCCTCGTGTGGGTCCTCTTCGGTCTGACATTTGTGGGAAAACTGCACTTGGCCAAAAGTACCTGAGTGAAAATGATTGGGGACGCTAACGAATTGTGAATTTACAGAACTGACGAAACAATCACGAACTTTCACAGAACTCATGCTCCAGAAAAATACTGCATTGTACTGTTGTTTAACCTCTGATATTTCCCTTTGTTAAAATGATATGCAACAATATTCAGATGACATAACCATTATTTAATTTAGATACAAATGTTAAAAATAGGATTTGTGGTAACTTTCACGATTTTTTTTCAGTCCACAACACTGGAAACCCCAACTGAAGCAACATAAAATTGCATGTTTTATCCATTTGATTATATATAGGCCCTATATGTTGATCAGATTTATGCTTGTGCTTTGTAATCAAGGTTTGTAAAATGCTAATCGTGTCTAATGAGCTGGAGTGCAAAAAAGTCTGCCATTTTATCATTTTTAAGACCACTGGGATGGACACTAAATAAATAAAATCCTGTTTTGTACAACTCTAAAATATCTTCAGATTTTTGTGAAAAACATAACACAATCAAATAAAATATAACACGGGCAAGACAATGAGGTCACCATTAACTTGGCAAACAATCAGTGAGGTATTATGAAAATGATAGAAACATGCAGTTTTGTAATGTCCATTCTTATTGAAGCAGGGTATGACGGGGTTAACACAGCCCAAGATGGATTGCATACAGTACTACAGTACAAAGCTGTATTGCATAAAAACAGTAGATTACTGTTGACAGATGGCTGTAAATTAACAGTAGATTCATAAACTGAAAAATATTGCCCAGGGTGCATTGTTTTCTACAGTATATTACGGTTTTAATAAAAAACAGTTTGCTACTGTCAGAATAAGGCTGTTTTTTAACATGGCTTTTGTGAAAATTTGTCTCTTCAATTCCTCAAATTTTTGAACATGTAGGACTGAATGAAAAGTCCAACAACAAGCTTTGACTTACTCCATAGCTTTCAATATTAGTAACGCTTTAGTCTTTTCTCAGGAACTCTTTTAAGGACGACTTGCAACCCATGGTGAGAAGTTGTAATGAAAACTCTTAATGCATAATATGATATTCTAGTCAAGTTTAGTTAAGATAAATATATCTGCTGAGTTGTGTTTTCACCAATACACAATAAACTGTATATTAAGTCAAATAAATGGACAACTTTAAATACATGTACATGTACACCTGTTAACCGAAACTCTTGTGTGCCTGTTTCAGACTGCAGTCTGGCTGAACTAAGCCTGACAGGTTTTGGGAAAGACATCTGAAACCTGAATTGTCTTGACATCAGAAAAATGACTGAACTGATCAGATCACTGAAACAGTATGTCACGATTTGGTTAAAGGGAGAACCCAAGTGCAGGCAGACACGGGGATGAAGGGGTTGACACAATGACTTTAATATATATATACAAAACAGAAACAAACACCCACGATGGGGGAAAACTCTAACTAGACAAAAACTGAAAACAAATACTTCCCACAAGGGGGGCAAAAAGAAACAACTAGGAATAACAACTAAGAACTATACAAACAGGGTACAAGAACATGAACTTTACCAGGGAACAAGTACAGGAAACATGAACAACGAATGAGCACAAGACAATAGACATGAGGGCATCTTATAGGGAAACTAACAAAGGAGACAACGAAGGGCAGGTGTGGGTAATGAGACACAAGAGGAAAGCTATACTAGGAACGAGAGGGGCGGGGCCAATGACGAGACTGGAGAGAACGCATATTATGTCCTGATGGACAATAATATGTTTCTCTCCACATAAAACACGTGAGTCTGTCATGATTCTGCCCCAGACCAGAAAATCAAGACAAGAGTAGGCAGTATCATGACACAGTAAGCGGTGAATATGTGGAGGTTATAATAAACAATGCAAAAGAGTTTATATTTAAGTTAATATTATTTTGTATGTATTTAATTTGGACCTTACATTAGTGGGTAATATTACATATTTTATGTTAATAACGAAATGTCTTCGATCAGTTGATCTGTTTTGATTACTTTTGTCTTTCTCTGTGAGTGTTCACCTATGAGGGTGAGGAGCGCGCTGCTCAAGTCAAGCTTTAAAATGTTTGTATTTTCTTAAAATAGTAACATTAATGTGTAATGTGAATGCTATTTTTCGAAGTGTCTCAAGAGTTGTTTTCGAGTGTTTGAATGTTTTAGATTTTAGTTTTATCTTTCGGGCTAGTATGCTAGCCATGCGGTTGTAGCAACAATTCTGTTTCTGAATGATTCAATGGTTAATTAGTGAATTAATCTGACAAAAATAATATAACATTAAGTTATATGTCATATGTTTTCAATTGATTTTCATAAGTTTTTTTATGTCTCTAAAAATGTCTCTAATGGTTGTTAATGTAAGCTGTATGGCATTCATTTGATCCTGAATCCCAAAAGTTGATACAGTGTATACACTGATGTTTAGTGACATGATTGCTATTTGTGATGTTAAGTGATAGTCAATACACAGCATCAGAAGACACAGCCGCTCTGACACCTGTGTTTTTTTTCTAACTGTTTATTTCCCCTCATCAGGCGGTGAGGGTACAACAAATACCCTGACACACCGGTGCAAGGAGAATCATCTCATCCTCAAAGAGAAGATGACCACCACCACCAACAACTCCATGACTGTGGAGAGAGTCAGCCACTTCAGATTCCTTGACGTTTATATAAAAACCTCACATGGGTGATGGTGAAAAAGGCCCTCTCTTTATTTTTGAGATAACTGATGAAGTATGGAATAAGCTCTGCAATCTTCAGCTTATTTTACACCTGATCTTAAGTGTTTACGACACAGCCTGGTGTGACAACAGCTCCACCCAAACCGCAAAGCTCTGCAGAGGGTGCTACAAACAGGCCATCACATTGTTGGAGCTGAGCTTCTCTCCCTCCAGGACATCTACAGAAGGATGGGTGTGAGGAACGCTCAGAGGGTCTTCAGTGACTCCAGTCACCTCAGTGATGAACTACCATTAGACAGACCTCAGCATATACTCACAACTCCACTGAACAAAAATAGTTCTAGTTTAATAATGTAATATCATATATTCAAATCAAGTCAAAAGTTTACGTCTCCTTTGCAGAACCTGGAAAATGTAGAACATTTGGGAAAAATAAGAGGTATTTTGAAAGTGACGATTTATTTTTAACTCTTTCCTGCCCTGAGGTTTACACCCACCTGACTTTAAATGAATGGTGTTTACTTCTTGAGCGTCACTGAATGTTTCTTTTGCTTGTAATATTTGTGTATGATCGTCCTCAATGTAAAAAGATGAATCTAAACAACATACAGTTACTGTTGGACATAAGTCAAATATACAGAAATCATGAAAAAGCAAAGATTCTGGATTAGGCTTAAATGTTTACATTTTCCAGATTCTGCAAGAGGAATGTCAACTTTTGACTTCAACTGTATTGATAAATGTTACATGATGTATTGTGTATGTTTGTGTAATGTGTGTCCAAACTCTGTCCTGGAGGTGCTGAACGGTTTAGTAACAACCTTCCTCTGCAAGGCTCTACTTTCTAGTCTGCATAGTATTGTTGCGTTTGAGACAACTACAATCCGTAAATACGTTTTGGAACAGCCGTCTTATCATGTTAATAAAAACGTTCAATGATTTAATGTTAATAAATTACCTAGAATTTTTTTATAATACTATATTATAATATTATAATTTTTGTTGGCAGCTCAGGCACTGGATCAGGCGCTGGAGGGGCGATCGTCGGGATGTCTGCGGATCGGCGACACCTCAGGGGACCAACTCGGCTTGAGTGGCTTCAATAACATGGCGACCTCCCTGTAGGGCTGGGTTGCTGTTGGCTCCTTTTCGGGCGACTTCTACGTGAAAAAAGAGAGACAGATGTTAGCAATGTGCAGGAGGCAAAATTTGCCAGAGACAGGACTGTGACAAGAGACAAACCTACCTCATCAGACTCCAGTGAGGAAACGCCCGACTCCTGGTACACAGGCTCGGCTTCGGCCTCGCTGGTGCTTTGCAACGTCAGCGAAGACGCATCTTCATCGTGCCGCCTTCGCTTGCATGGCCTCTTGCCGAACTTGCACACCGGATCGCGCTCATCCGGCACATCAGTCCCCTCCAGCACCTTTTCAAACAGCTGCCTGTGTTCCCACGCCTCCTTACTGGAGAGGTTGCAGGCGTAGAACTTCTCAGCCGTCCGTGTGTCATGGCACATGAACTATGACATCTTTGATCTGTCCTCGACACTCCCGTTGTTCCTTGCCTGTAGAGAGAAGAAAAGACGATTTAGACACAATAACCACACAAAAACAAACAGAACTCAAACTTAGTGGGACCCGCAGCTTACGTGAATAATTACCTTATTCGGCCAACGCCCAGTTTATGCCATTAACCCACTATTCTGCCCAGCGTCAATTTACAGCAAAGCCAGGTGACCTACGAGAACTTTTTTGCCCAACGAAAGTTTCCCATGGCATGACGTATAATGTGATTTCTTATGTGCATTGTTAGACTGCATTATATGTATGGTGATTTGAACTTATTAGATTTATTCTGGAATTTACATGGTGACAAGGTTGACATTATTCTGAGAAAATGTGTGAATTGTTTTACATTTACATATGTGAATGGAGCAGCTAGTAAATTTGGTTTTGATAAATGGTACGTTGATCTTGATGTCCTATTCCAGGTTGTCGTGGGAACAGGAACCTGCTTGGATGACTCGGGAAGCAAACTTAAGCAATAGTCGTGCAGTCATATAAAAGAGACAATGCATTGAGAAACATCACATTTTATTCATAACATGGATCTTATGTAAACAATTATATACAAAATATGAAATAAACAATTCATAGAGAATATTTACAAACTATATACAATCATTTTAAAACTGTGAATCTACAATATTTAACAATTAATAAAGTAGATTATTTAAAAACTACTTACACATAACCTTTATAATTAATTCAGCAATGAACAAAAAAAACTACAAATCCATTAAAAAACTAAAGCCCAGATCTTTAACTTCATGAATGTTAAAGTTGTGATCTGAAAGAAAAAGGAAGAGTTAGTTAAATTGCTGACTTTTTTTCCACCAATAAGAGGGGCTTCCCCCGCTGTAGAGGCAGGAATGGGAGGGAAGATGTGTGGGGGGGAGGCACGGGAGGGAAGGCACTGCCAGGAGGGTTAATGTTAGGGGTGGTTGGTGCAGGAGTAAGAGAGGGGCTGAAGGAAGGGGTGGCAGGCACGGCAGGCAAGGCACTGCCAGGAGGGTTAATGTTAGGGGTGGTTGGTGCAGGAGTAAGAGAGGGGCTGAAGGAAGGGGTGGCAGGCACGGGAGGGAAGGCACTGCCAGGAGGGTTAATGTTAGGGGTGGTTGGTGCAGGAGTAAGAGAGGGGCTGAAGGAAGGGGTGGCAGGCACGGGAGGGAAGGCAGAAGACTGCCAGGAGGGTTAATGTTAGGGGTGGTTGGTGCAGGAGTAAGAGAGGGGCTGAAGGAAGGGGTGGCAGGCACGGCAGGCAAGGCACTGCCAGGAGGGTTAATGTTAGGGGTGGTTGGTGCAGGAGTAAGAGAGGGGCTGAAGGAAGGGGTGGCAGGCACGGGAGGGAAGGCACTGCCAGGAGGGTTAATGTTAGGGGTGGTTGGTGCAGGAGTAAGAGAGGGGCTGAAGGAAGGGGTGGCAGGCACGGCAGGGAAGGCACTGCCAGGAGGGTTAATAGGAGAGGAAAGGGGTGGCAGGCACGGCAGGGAAGGCACTGCCAGGAGGGTTAATGTTAGGGGTGGTTGGTGCAGGAGTAAGAGAGGGGCTGAAGGAAGGGGTGGCAGGCACGGGAGGGAAGGCACTGCCAGGAGGGTTAATGTTAGGGGTGGTTGGTGCAGGAGTAAGAGAGGGGCTGAAGGAAGGGGTGGCAGGCACGGCAGGGAAGGCACTGCCAGGAGGGTTAATGTTAGGGGTGGTTGGTGCAGGAGTAAGAGAGGGGCTGAAGGAAGGGGTGGCAGGCACGGCAGGCAAGGCACTGCCAGGAGGGTTAATGTTAGGGGTGGTTGGTGCAGGAGTAAGAGAGGGGCTGAAGGAAGGGGTGGCAGGCACGGGAGGGAAGGCACTGCCAGGAGGGTTAATGTTAGGGGTGGTTGGTGCAGGAGTAAGAGAGGGGCTGAAGGAAGGGGTGGCAGGCACGGCAGGGAAGGCACTGCCAGGAGGGTTAATGTTAGGGGTGGTTGGTGCAGGAGTAAGAGAGGGGCTGAAGGAAGGGGTGGCAGGCACGGCAGGGAAGGCACTGCCAGGAGGGCTGAAGGTAGGGGTGGTAGGAGCAGGAGTCACACGGGGACTGAAAAAAGGGGTGTTAGGGGCTGACATCTCGGGATGGCTGGTGGCAGGTGAGGCAGGGGAAGAAGGGAGTGTGTTCGAGCGGTCTGAGCTGACGCTGGGGGTAATTTCCGATTTATTATGTCACGGGAGAGCAGTTGAGTAGTATACACACTTTTTATTGACAACCTAACACCTACCAGTATGGCCTTGCAGCTCAACCATCAGGGTTACCATGGGGATGTCAGGGTTGCTGGCCTTCAGCTCCCGCAACTTCCCCATGGTGACCTCTCTCTCCATTCTTTTAATTTCAAGTTTCTTCGAATTTGACTGGAAAAGACAAATTGACATCTAACCTTTTAGAAAACTAAGCACAAAGGAAGCAATGAAATGTGTTTTATGAATGACTTACAGAGATGTCTGTATGTGATGCTTTAAAGTGCTTTTCAAACTGTTTAAAAAACACATTGCACAAGGGGCAGGTCTGTCCTCCGAGATACACCCTGCCCCTTGCCAACTTCTGCCATAGCTGGCTCTTCTGAAGGTTTTCTATTCCGTGTTGTTTAAAATGAGTAATTTCCCTGTGGCATAGGGGACATTCAGACTGTGGAACCTGGGAAACAAAAAAAAACACAAAGGAAGTTTCATGTAATTCGATCATGCACAAGGTTCAAATGAGCTGACATGCATGCAGGGCAGACATCACATGCAGTAAAATTACACAAGTTAGAATGCAAACACGTGCCATTTAATGTAATACAGTGCAGAGCGTGATGAGCACATGCAAAAGACACAAATACATCGTATTGTACAGAGGTCACAGGCCAAACTGAGCTCATATGGATACAAGGCCTTCCTCAGATGCTGTAAAAGACACTTATGAGAATGCAAACACTTTCTTCTTAAATGTAATACATTGCAGAGCGTGATGAGCACATGCAAAAGACACAAATACTTTGCATTGCACACTGGGCTACAAGTATTGCTGAATTAAGAGACATTTACATGGAAATTACATTTAAAAGAAAGCAAAGTTATACTCACATGCTTTCTTAGCTCGATAAAACCATGTGCTTTCACTGAAAACTATGATGGCTGCTCAAGGCGGTTTATTTACATCTTGCTCAGAACACACTCTCACTTACTCACCTGAGCTTCATAGGAAATTCATTCATGCACACAGAAAACGACATTAAATGCCTTCTAAATGACATTTCTGGATACTTATACAGCTACATTATGCATAGATGATTCCTATTTATGCCCTTTATGAACAAAATGCTTAGTTTACACTGATTGTACATAGTTTGATTACTTTGTTTTGTATAATTGTGACTGTTTCAGCCTCCGGTGTATGCTCTCTACGTACATGAGCTTATTTTGACCTCTTACAATGCACACAGTGCACAATGCCATGTATTATAACCTTTTGAACGTATTTATAACATTAATGAACATGTGTTTGCATTCTCACTTGTGTCTTTTTACAGCATGTGGGGAAGGCCCTTCATGGATGTGAGCTCATTTTGACCTGTGACCTCTGTACAATGCAATGTATTTGTGTCTTTTGGATGTGCACATCACATTCGGCACAGTAACACATGAATTAATATGTGTTTTTGATTCGAAGGTGAATGTTGTTGATTATATGTATTCTTAGCTCTTTTTTTGTAATCCCATTTAAGTTGAACTAACTGCAGGTTACTTGAAG
This sequence comes from Barbatula barbatula, assembly GCA_037178815.1. NCBI lineage: Eukaryota > Metazoa > Chordata > Actinopteri > Cypriniformes > Nemacheilidae > Barbatula > Barbatula barbatula. The sequence goes on from CM074099.1 coordinate 25,040, forward strand.
TTAACCTTAAGTGAAGATGTTGGTCTACTCGTTACATTAAGCATCATTAGCCAGCACCATAGGAGAATCAAGTGAGTCGGAGGCACGTGGACATTTAAAACGCAAAGTGCATGGTTTAATTGAACAACAAAAGAAAAAACAACATCAAAACAGGGTAATCATACAAGTGAACTATTTACAGAACAGGTAAGAATGAACAAAAAACAGGGTCTCTGGGAAGGTCAGGAACAAAAACAATGAAGAACAGGGACGGAACAGGTGGAGGTGGGAGGGGTGGTTTCCTTGAGGAACGGTGGGGGGCGGGCAACACGGGGCAGGCGAGGAACAATGCAGCAGGGAGCAGGGTGGCAGCTCAGGCACTGTAACAGGCGCTGGAGGGGCGATCGTCGGGATGTCTGCGCATCGGCAACTCCTTAGGAGACCACCTCTGCTTAAGTGGCGTCAACATGATGCTGAACTGCTTGTAGGACTGGGTTGCTGATGGCTCCTCCTCAGGCGACCTCTACGTGAAAAAAGAGAGACAGAGGTTAGCAATGGGCATGAGGCAAAATGACATGACTGTGACAAAAGACAAACCTACCTCATCAGACAATCAAAACAAAGGCACGTTGCTGCCTGAGCAATGAGAAGTTATCCCAGTGCCTGAGAATTGCACTTACCACATATGAGCCAGATTATGTTCAATTGGCAAAAGCAAATCGTTGCCACTTTTCCCACTGAGTCACATACTCTCACTGATAAATAAGCTCAAATAAATATTCTTGTTATTAGTTAGTTTTCATCAAGAGCATGTTTACAGCACACAGTTAGCAGATTTGTACTTACTGTACACTTGAAATGTTTTTTCGAGTTTTAAAATGTGTACTCACTGTCTGAAACATATACATCAGGGATATTTGAATGGTGTTATTTCCCCTGAAACTGCAGTTATGATAGCTTTATTTTGATTGTTTGATTTTTAGATATACTGTATAAAAGCTATTACTTATGTTTGCTGTGTATATGTCTCAGGATTTGCAGTTTTGCACTTTGTTGGAGGCCTAATCAATGCAAGTTGAATGTGTTGAAATAATAAAGGAAACCAAAAGTATATAGCATATTTTAATTTCCTTTAGCTGATATCAATTTGTAAAACATTTGATGTTACTGTCACGGTGTGTGGACAGAACCCAAGCGCAGGCAGCGGAGTTAAATAACAAAAACTTTATTTAAACAAAAGACCCTCGATGGGGAGAACATGATCTAAAACAAGACAAAAGTGTAAACTAAAACTTCCCACATGGGGAACAAAACAAACAAAGTCCTTTGAATAATAAATCAACAAAATCCACAAACTTAGAACAGGAACAAACACGATAATCCATAGACAGGAATAATCCAACAAGGTGACGTGAGGAGGTACGATAATGACAATATGACAAAATGACAATGAACCGACAAGGGACAGAGGGAAAACTGAGGCTTGATAAAGGGAAACACTAACAAGGACTGATGACACAGGGAGAGTGGCGGCAGGTGACATGGATGAAACACTAAGGGAAAGCTAACAGGAGGATTGCACGAGGCAGGTGAGGGGACTGAAACACTAAGGGAAAGATGGACCAGGGCTGGAGACAAGACTAACACTAATGGACTGTGTAACAGGGAAACAAGGGGGCGGGGCTAAAGGACGGACACCGGAGAGAGAGCATGGCTTCTCAAACCAAAACAATGCTCTTTCTCCACACAAAACACATGGGACTGACATGATCCTGCCACAAGACTCGAAAACCAAGACAAGGAGAGGCAGGATCATGACAGTTACGATATGTTTTGGCCATGTTGGGACTTTTAGAAAACAAAAGGATCTATCTAGAAAGTTAAATGAAACTTTGAAGCAAAACTGTTCATAACACATATAAAACCTTATCATTCCAAGGTGGTGGTTTGTTTTTTTCTGCACTAAACATAAAAGCATCATCCTTCATCACTTATTTCAGAACAACCGTAAACACATGAAAATCATGAAAACGTCACTTTTATCAGAAATGCAATTCTGTTTATGCATTTAATGATATAGATCCGAAAGACAGAATGCTTAACTGAGTAAACCTCGTTCTTCTAATCATAGGAGTCAGGTTGACCGTAAATGGTACAGGCGTCGGAATAGATCGCCGTTTTCTAGCAGCAGATCTTTGTCCATCTGTACCGAGAGCAGTCGTGGCTTATGCCCCTGGCCTGTAATCCACTGCATGACTCTCGGGACAGTGAGCTAGGATGATGGCTCAGTTTCCACTTCTGCTGTATCTTCAGCATTTTGTGTAAAGAGAAAAATGAAGAACTGCCAAAAGACTGAGAGACTTATAGCAATACTGAAAACACTGGACAAATCTTATTTTCTAAAAGTCTCTTTTTCTCTTTTCCAGTTCAGTATCCCATTTTTGATGAAGAAAGTCATATCTTTACATTTTGAGAAAAAACCATCCCATTAAGAATAATAATGAAACACAATACAATGCAAAGCCCACCTCCACATTCAATTTCTTGAAGGAAGTAGTTTATGATTTTGCTCTCTACCGAAGCCCTTGAAGTTCCTCTCTCACTCATTTCAGGGGAACATTGCTGAGAATAAAGTCTGCATCTGGCTGGAAAAAGAACAAACTGTCAGTAGAACAACAAATTGACTACTTTATGAATGCACTGTATATAGGCCTAACGTTACAAGTGCTTACCCAACAATACATTTTTGGTTCCCAGAACAGATATTCGATTCAATTGTATTTATATAGCGCTTTTCACAATTTGCATTGTTCCAAAGCAGCAAGCTTACAGCACCTTGTATTCCCAGGCGGTCTCCCATCCAAGTACTGACCAGGCCCGACCCTGCTTTGCGTCCGACATCAGACGAGAGCGGGCGTGCTCAGGGTGGTGTGGCCGTAAGCGTTTTTTTTTTTTTTAAAGCAATTCACACATTTTTCCTTCCTTTATTTTTCCTTTTTAACGAGACAACAATTTGCTACCTAAAGACAAAATCGTCTCGGTTACGTATGTAACCTCCGTTCCCTGATGGAGGGAACGAGACGTTGTGTCGACAGAATGGGGTTTGACTTGAGAACCTACCTTCTCTGACTGACTTAAACAGGCCAATGAAAATTGGCGAATGAAATTTGCATGCCGGGCTCCGCCCCCGGATATCCGGGTATAAAAGGGAGCCGGCGTGCCGCATTCATTCACCTTTTGTGCTGAGGAGCCTGAGGATCTTACCCCGACTGCTGCAGTGGGCGGCCAGCGTTGTGGCATGAAGGACACAACGTCTCGTTCCCTCCATCAGGGAACGGAGGTTACATACGTAACCGAGACGTTCCCTTTCTGTCGGTCTCTCGACGTTGTGTCGACAGAATGGGGTTCCTCGGAAAATGCCACAGCGCTGTGCCGCGTCACAATTCCTCGCGAAGCGACGTTGACTGGCCTGGGCGTGTCAAACGTGGGCGCCAGCATGAATTGCAACCTTCCAGTGGAAGGGAAGGGGTCCAGAGCTTACCTACAAGATGGGAGCCCCTTCCTCCGGCCGTCACGGACGGCGGCCTAGTTCTCTTAACAGCGAGAAGCCGCCCGGCACCGTAAGGGCCACTGGGAAGCGTCATTCCCCCCTGAGGGAACACGCTACGGAGACCACTTCCTACCGCAGGGAGGAGTTTAGTGGAGACCCACACACGGTCTCACCAGATAGGGGAGAGCACGTGGGAACATGCAGACACGAGAGGGTGTTGCGAGCAGGTGAAGTACACCTGGGAGAGGTCATGGGCCATCGATTGAGAGCCATACATGAGAAGACAACAGACGGAACCGCCCTGTGGGGGGGTTACTACGTGTGGAGCACTAGGCCTTGTTTGAGTCCCTGCTAGGGCTCAGAAACAGGCCAAGGGGGGCAGGGCTGCTCCGCCGAGCCCGCCGCCGAGGAGTGCTTAGTGATGGATGGAATGCCTACTCTTCGCCCACGTGGGGGGAAGAGGGGAGGCTGGATAGCACCACGTCTCACCTGTGGAGGGGTGCTATCGCAGGCGTACGCCCACCTGCTGCCGGACTTACCTGGCGGTGTCTCGTAAGACTCTGGCAGATACCGGTTCCACGCGGAGGCTGTAGAACCTCGCGAAGGTGCTGGGCGTAGCCCAACCCGCAGCTCTACATTTGTCTGCCAGAGGGGCGCCCTGCGCCAGTGCCCACGAGGAGGCCACACCCCTGGTGGAGTGTGCCCTCACTGCAAGCGGGCACGGGAGATCCTGCGATCGGTAAGCCATAGTGATGGGGTCCACGATCCAGTGCGCCAACCTCTGTTTGGAGACAGCCCTCCCCTTGTGCTGACCTCCCAAAACAGACAAAAAAGCTGCTCAGAGCTCCTGAAGCTCTGCGTGCGGTCCAAGCAGAGGCGCAGTGCGCACACTGGACACAACACGGAAGGGGTTGGGTCTTCCTCCCCAGAAGGGAGCGCCTGCAGGTTCACCACCTGGTCCCGAAAGGGAGTGGTGGGAACTTCGGGCACGTAGCCAGGCCGGGGTCTCAGGATAACGTGAGATTGACCAGGCCCGAACTCTAGGCAATCCGTGGCCACGAAAAATGCATGTAGGTCCCCTACCCTCTTGGCGAGCGAGAAAGCGAACCTTCTCAGCGTCCCGCATCTGCGCAAGGTTCAACCAGAGGTGTCTCTCCTGGACCACTAATGTGGACATCGTACGACCCAGGGCTCGCGTCATCACCTTTGTCGCCCGGAGAGCGAGGTCAGTGGCGGTGCGGAGTTCCTGCATAATCCCTGGGTCGGACTTTCCCTCGTGCAACTCCTTCAACGCCTTGGCCTGATGGACCTGCAGGATGGCCATACCGGCGCCGACCGTGGCTTAGAGTCACGGCCGGTCCCCAGATACCACGTGTCCAACCGCGAGCGTTGGGGAAGAGGCGGTGCGGTGCACTGCAGCCCAATACTCGCGGCGGCCCGGGAAAGCATGGTTGACATCTCAACGTCCGCTTCGTCCTGAGCTCGACCCCCCGGAGGGGGAAGCTCTAAGGACTCGTCGGGGTCGGATGCCAAGAGGTCGCCCTCCGATGCTGCGAGCGACATCTCATCGTCGTCGTCACGCCCCGTGTCCGAGTACGTGACAGAGGAATAAGGCGGCGTACCGCCTTTTCCGGGACGGTCAGACGAGCGAGGCGGGGCGTGAACGGTCCGCGAGCCGATGGCTGACGGATTGAGGCTCACGGTAATTCCCCGATCACCCTCGGTGCTCGCCGAAGCGGACGGCAGGGCTGATGCCACTGCTGCCGCAGCACGGGAAGCACTCGAGGTGGCGGCTGATTCTCGGAAGAACGCAGCTACCCGTGAACGCAACGTCTGAATTACCATCCGCCCGCAGTGCGGGCAAGATGTATCCACAAACGCTGCCTCAGCGTGCTGGAGTCCCAGACACACGAGGCAGACATCGTGTCCGTCCCCTTCCTCGATGAGTGCGCTGCGCCCACGAGCACAGCGGGACATGCCGTGCTGGAAAAAACTCTAAGCCCTGAAAAGGGCTCGCTCTTTAGAGAGATGCCTTGGAGGTTGCCGAGACGCCCAGGGGAAGTCACAGGAACAGGGACAGTCCGCTGCACCACGTCGTAAGACCAGCAACACGTAGATATTTTCTGCGAAGTCGTCAGCATGAGATGCGAAGGCTCCGAAGAACAAAAGGTGAATGAATGCGGCACGCCGGCTCCCTTTTATACCCGGATATCCGGGGGCGGAGCCCGGCATGCAAATTTCATTCGCCAATTTTCATTGGCCTGTTCAAGTCAGTCAGAGAAGGTAGGTTCTCAAGTCAAACCCCATTCTGTCGACACAACGTCGAGAGACCGACAGAAAGGGAACTTAAGTTAAAATGTTTTCAATCATTGCATTCTTTTCAATTCAATTTTCTTGGTTTGAGCCTGAGTAAACAAACTTTATGATACATTACCAGGAACTTAATGTAATTGTTTAAGTGACTGTGGACCATTTAAAATAGTTAAGTACAGATGTATTCATTATCTGGCCTTTTGTGGCCTCAGCTTCTCAACTTATACAATAATGCAAAGGGAATTTGATGTTGCTCAAGTGACTGTTACAAATAAAAATTCTAAAATGACTTTAAGGGGTGATGTAGTGAGTATGCAAGGATGTATGGATAGAGATCCTTGTCTACAGCCCCTCCCCTCATCTGTCCAATTAAAAATCTCCAATGGACCTCAATACCTCTGCTCATTGCTATACAAGCCTTAGTGTTATCTATTTGGCTAGAAGGTTCTATGTATCCACAAATATATAACAAATAAAAATTGCAGGCAAAAATAGTTCAGTTTCCATAGAAACACCCTTTTTCCTGAAAATACAGAAGTCTCTGAAAAATTCTCTTATTTCATTTGTCCCCATGTCTCGGTTTCAGGAAGCTCTTCCACCAACAAACAGAGGGAAAGTAAAGTATCTACAAACTTTGTAAACAGACCTGTGTCTTCCAAAAAAACACAAATAATTCAAAATATTAACAGCCAAATGATGCAGAAATCAGTGTTTGAATAAGCAAAGGGCAAAATGTACAACACCATCCAGATAAAGAGAAACAAAAGCTAATAGCTAAGCTCCCGAGAGATTCTTGCCTCCACTCCTCTCCTCTATGAGTTCTCCAGGCTTAAGTCTCTGGTGTTGTCTGTCGTACTGAGGGGCGGAGCTAATCAAAGGGATGTCTCTAAGCTGTGCATTGGGCTTCCAGGAGTTGAGGGTGTGGCTGACTTGCTAGGATCCAGGAAGAGGTGGATGCAACTGTCAACTGCATTATTGTTCTGATTGGGCGAAGGCGGGGGGGCGTTGCATTTCTCTTAGTGGGGGCGTCGTCCTCTGCGTCCGTGTCATCGATGAGGGGGATGTAAGGCTCCGAGTCCTCTATCCGGAACTCCGTGTGGGTCATAAAGTTATGGATGGAGCTGCGGGACTCAGAGGGCGACAGCGAGCTGCAGAAAGCATTCACCACTCGGATCTGAGTCTGTATGCGGTTGAGGCCTCTGAACCAGAGGATCTGTCCCCTGCGGAGCTCTCGCTCGGCGTGGTCTATTTCGTCCTGGTCGTCCAGTTCGTCCAGCTCATCGTCTGGGATTTCTTCTTTTTGCCTTCCGTGACCCGCCGTCTTCAAGAACTTCAGCCGGCTCGTGGGGACGGTGGAGATGACCTGTCCCCAAAGCCCAAGAAGGTACACCACAGCCATTGTTCAACGTTAAGCCCTGGGACGAAAAACCTTTGCCTCGCCCGTAGCGGTCAGGATTTTAAAACACTTCTTCAGTAGAATTTCTGAGGCTCCTTTGCTGAACATCCGGAAGCTTCCGTCAGCGTTCTTTAGCACACCTAGTTCTTTGTTGCCCACCTGTTGATTTAGGCCTCCTTCCTTTTCAGGGGACATGATTTTGGTGGTATAAGCGCAGTTGACACTGATGTGTTATGTTGGCAGGAATGACATCGGGTTCAGGGACCTTCCTGTAGTGCTTGTCAGCGATATGGACCTGGACAACTTTCATTCTGTTCATGGTCAGAGTCCCTGTCTTATCCGAACAGATGGCTGTTGCATTGCCTATGGTTTCACATGCATCTAGATGCCTCACCAAGCGTTCCACGTCCTTAGAACTAGTTTCCGTGTCCAGGGATCAGGCTGTCGAGGCCCCCTCCTCCTCCGCCGCCTGATTCACTATGCACCGACCCCCTATGGTCTCTCCTACACGTGCTGAGCCCACGGGAAGGCGGCCCCACGTCGCTCCTTCGGGCTGAGCCCGGCCGGACCCCGTGGGGAAAGGCCCGGCCACCAGGTGCTCGCATATGAGCATCGACCCTGGGCCTGGCTCCAGGGTGGTGCCCCGGCTGCGCCATACCGGTAATTAATAAACATACAGAAGCCCCATCAAGTCCACTATCTTCACTTCAGCATCATCTGAAAAGAAAAAGGAAATTAGTGAGACGGATCTTAAAGACTGTAGTTGAAGTGAATCATTATGATGAACTGCAGTGTCTCCAGTGACTGATGTTGATCATTAATATGCCTGCGGTTCATTTACAGTACAGGCTTTTATCAGAGGCTTTTCCTACTCAAAGCGACAGCACAGTATGGAAAACAATACAATTATTTGACAATAATATGAAGAGTTTAATACAAAGTGACTTTGTTTCTACAAGTACAATGTGTTTTACTATAACGGAAACTGACTAAACTTTGATAAAGGCGTCTTTAACATCACACCACTAGATGCCGCTGTTAGGCTACAAGTCTTTTCTAAACCTATTGGCCGTCTTATAAAAAATGACATTGTTGACCGTTTCAAATGTCTGTGTGGAGCATATTTTAAAACAAGAGAAATGTCGTCCTCACATCAGTTGCTCCTACAAAACAGAAAGACAATCTCTGATCAGATAAAGACGCCCTTTATGTTCACACAGTAAAACAAAACTTTTAAATGACACAAGTTAGGACAAAACTTGCCTAAGTGTCATATTTGAAGGTCTTGGAAGGCCTGTTTATTTTTCTTTCCTTTCAGACTGTAGGCCCTCAAGACCTCATCTGTGGCAATCTTGCGCAACATTTTGCGGACCGCAGCAGCAGGATTTAAGCCCCCAAAGGATCGAAGGTAGTTCATCTGTAAAACAATATAATAAATAATGAAAGCAATGAAAGCATTTAATTTAAAAAGTGAAGTGTGTTCAAATAACGTTCATTTTTTTTAACTCCATTCAGAGAGAATATGTCAAGGTTAAGAATATTGACAGGACTTGTGATTTAGTGTCATGTTCACAGACAAAATGAACTCACTGCTTAGATGTGAATAGCTGGTGGATCTAAAGCGATCCAAAGTGACAGCTGAAATGAAAGAAATAAGAATGTAAGTTTATGAAAACTTTGGTGTAGACAACAGTAAAACTTGTAAGTGTAGCTCAAGGTCATAATAAAAACATAGTTTTTGACCGGGTCTGACACAGAGGAACTAGAGAGTCTCTGACTAAAATGAAAGTTCACCAAAAGTGCAAATCCTGTAATTTCTTTACTTGCTCTCTTGTCATTTCAAGTCTGTTTGACTTTCTTAACACTGCAGAACACAAAAGATATTTTGAAGAATGCTGGAAAACTAAACATCGGTATCTATTGTATAGACACAAAACCAATGTCAAGTCAATGGCACTGAGGGTTTTTGTTTCAAACGTTCTTCAAAACAGCTTCTTCTGAGATCTGCATAAGAAAGGAAGTCATACATGTGTGTAATGAAAAGACGACGAGATGATGAGTTTGCTTTTCTGTCCTTGTAAGTGTACATGGGTTGAGGTTAAACCTGCAAATGAATGCTTGCGTGCAATAAAAGCGGTTAACTGTAAGGGACAATATGGATTTCCATTTCCACATAATAAAACTGGACATATCATCAAACTCATTGTAATGTTCCAAATATATACAGTAAAGCGTCGCATATAAACTGTTGGAGGTCGCGTGTGCAGCAGAGGTATAAGTGCAAAGAGGAGAGTTTACCTCAGTGTGTATCAGTCACAGTAGAATTCAACTTACGTCTCAAAGAAATCTTTGTTATTTCTCCAATGTGATCTATCTGGAACCAGTTTCTCTCGTATAAAACATTTTATTTCATTATTTATGAGTGAAAGTGCCTGTTATGTAGTTTTGTTTCGGGAAAAATAAACTGAAACCTGTACAGTTACAGTAATAAAATGAAATAGCAGTAATATTTCTAAATGGCTTATTATCAACATTTCAATAAAATCTGTTTAAATACAAATGTTTAAGGTGAGAAACTCTCTGGGATCTGACTCGGGTAGAGCTGGAGCTGAGCTGAGCGTGTGCTGGTACAGACCCCAACTCATACGCCAGAAACAATTGAACATTATGACACTTAAGAGCTACAAATACATAAAGCAATGACTTTACTATAATCAAAACCTTCATATTTGACATCATTTTGAGTATTTTGGTTTTCAGTTATTTTGCTGTGTTTTTTAATGCATTTTATTGAATTGTAGTTTAGAAATGGTAAAAAAACCTGGAAGGTCAGCTGTAACCTTGCTTGGACCCGTAAACAGTTATTTAATACTAATCCAATATATTTGCTCTTGATTGAGAACATAATAACTTTTCTTTGACTCTTTTAGCTGCTCTACCACAGAAATCCACTAGGGGTCTCCAATGCTTACCAATGCTTGCTCTTCAAACTTACTTACTTGCTATGACATTTAACATTAAAGAAACACATTGAGATGCTTTTCTCACTTTCTTTTGACTTTGTCCATGAGATCAGCAGACACAATGAACAGTGTGGACAAATGGACACAAGATAATAAATAAAAAACAAGAAATGGATTTTAGAAAAAATATTATAAAATAAACAATTTGCAAATTTCAACATTTTACGAAGTATTTACAGCATTTTAGAACATTCTAACTATTACAACAATTATTATAAATGATGTTCATCGTGCCAGTAATAGAAACTGTAGCGTCCCTTTAACTTGGAATAAACAGGCTTGGGAGTGTTTCCATACGGGTGTACTTTAATTCAGTCGAGTGTGCAATAACACCAACACCGTGAAAACTTAGGAAATAACAAAAGGCAATTTAGTTAGATACCAAATAATCCCTTAACAAAAGCACTTTATAGCAAGCTAGCATCGCATAGATAACAGCCTAGCAGGCAACAGCCATAATGAGAAATGAATCTCGTTACCATTTACATGACAGCATAAATTAATTTAAATGAAATAGAATATTACAATGGACCACATACCTCGCTCCGCATATCAAAGGGTGCTAAAAGTGGTGATCCAGGGAAAGCTGCCGTCATATACTCAACTTGCACTTTGGAGAACTAGTAACTCAAGTTTTGCATTGAACAAGTGTGAGCGCGGAGTGATTAGCACCCCCCCCCCCACAGATAACGTGATGACAAAATAAAAGTCACATGAAATAAAAGGTACGAAACAGAATAATTATAATAAAACACTGTTAGAGGTCATCTACAGAAACAATCACGTGTCTCGTGGAAACAGCAACAGGTTGCATGCTGGGCACATTACTGATCATATATGCATTCTAGAGTCCTTGACCTTTCCGACAATATATAGTTTGTCATGATAAGATAATAATTTAAACATAATATTGAATTAAACGTACGTGTACCACCAGACATAGAGCGGTTCATAAATGTTTCTTATGTTCACTCTTGTCATTTATGAATCAATTTCTCTTCTCACATAAATGATTTTATAAAACACTGATGAAACATTTATTTTAGATTCCTAAGATTTGTCACAATAAGACAATAATTCACGTGCATAATATTGAGCGCTGTGAATAAATTGTTAGAGACGCCGACAGCGTTCAGTTTCATGTAAGTGTGTTCTGATTGTCATGGTGTATGTGCGCCACCTAGTGGCCATTGTCCAGTATTGAGGTTTGCGCAGTTTGAGATTTAGATCGAGTTTCGGTTCAACGCGAACAAACTTTGCTTGGAGAAATATATACCTGTACGTTTATTTACTATCTGTAAGCGTTCGTATTATGTGTTAATGCAATAATGATTATTTAATCAAGCTGTTTACGTGGTGCCAGCCGGTACCTGTAACACCAGCATTGTGAGAACCACAGAGGGGTAACAAGAAACTGCTAAAAATAACCCAGATAGCACAATCCATCTGGCTGCTATCATTAATAGTATTTTGATCAAATATATGTAATTGTATAATATTATGAAAAATCTCAATGTCTGGTTGTCTGAATATTGATCATGCCTATGAATCATTTGTTTTCCTTATTTAGAAAATGAAGTTCATGTTGATCCAGAGCATTGAAGATCCCCAACATGGGATGTACTTCCCCTATATACGATGTGTCTTACAATGAAGAATCCAGCCCAGCAAAAATGTTAAACATTGGTAAGTTTTAATAATATGTTTTAATAATATGTCTGTATGCATTGCTATGATAAAATTGTTGATATACATGTTGTGGTTATCACTATTTAATAAAATCAGGAACTAGATCTGCCATGATGAAGCAGCTTACATTGTAGAAAGAAAAAGACAGGCCAGAAACAGACCACAGCAAGATGAAGAAGTAGGGCGAGGACAGATGAACAATCAACCGCAATGGATGCTGCTAGTCATGGTTGCGTTTTGTACTGTCTGATACCCAGCATGCATTTTGTTCTATCGGTCTCTTTAATCTTTAATGTAGTCTGTTGAAAAGCAAGATGAGGAAACATTAGAAGCAATTATAACAACATAGGCAACAAAATGCATAAGTGCATCTAAACTAGTCCATTAAATCCAAGCACAGTATACAAAGCTAAGAATAGTGAGGTTAGTATAAATAAAGGTTTTCTTTTTTTTTTAAATAATAAGACAGAAAAGAATTAGAGGTTGAAATCAAACAGCGACAGCGAAGTAAATGTTGATAACATTTATTTTTTGTTTAAAGTAAGCCTTTAGCTGTTATATTTGTTATCAGTAAAAGCAAGACAACTTGTTTTAAGAACTATGTTATTAACTGTACTAATGACAAAAAGGTATAGTTTTAAACCCTTTCACACAGAGGGGTAACTACAGTGGGCGGATATTTAAAAAGCAATTTTTTGTGTATGCATGGGTTTTGATGGCATAAATTCACTTCAACCAATAATAAAAAAAAGGTTTTGAACAAACTTGATTGGATTGTCGATAGTGAGCGCAAATGCAGGTGATGAGCGGTTTTATTAAGCGAGTCATTGAGTCGTTCATTCAAACAATTTGTTAAACGGCCGATTCATCAAGAATGAGACAGATGTTTTTGAATGGGTCATTGAATCTTTGACTCAACCGATTCGTTCAAAACACTGAATCATTCAAAACATGATTGAGTGTTGCTGTGAGTTGCGACACTATGTGGTCTACTGTGATCTTTGTTTGGATTCATCGGATCTATTTTCGCTGTTAAAATAGACCAAAACAGTAATTATTTCATCTAAAATGTAAGTGACTTAATATTATTAACTTGTTTGTTGAACTGTCATATGAAATCAGTGTCACATTTTCAATCGTGAAATTTCAGAGGTGATGGTAAATTAAGTGATGGTCAATTGTCAGCTCTCTTGGTCGTCAGGTTGTGTGATGTAGCCTATGTTGCTGAACTGTATTAAAATGTTATACACATTAAAGAATTTAACTGCAGTGTGTCAATTTAGTTTATTTGAGTGTGCTGCGCTCATAGACTTTAGAAAACAGCGCTCAAAAGTTTAAGGTCCTTAATTCGTCATTTGGTGGCTCTCAATTGTCCAAAACATCTCTCAAAATATTTGCTACGGATGTGAAAAATGCAGAAAATCGAACCATCCGAATTAATTTTATGATGGACGGAAGTTTCAGTGGCTGCACACGTATAAAATGTGAGGTCGTATTTAGTTTTATATATATATAAAACGAATAAACTAGTCAGAATATAGGCAACAGTTAAAGATTTCCTTTAGTTTTTGTGAAATGCTCGCACGCACGCAGCCACACACACACAAACATGTTTAAATACATTTATGTTGTTAATAAATAAATAACAATTAATTGTTGTAACAGCAATATCTCCAAGTTTTGTTTTTCACTGTAAAAATGTCATGATTTGCCAACGCAAAGAGCGTACCACCACCTTTTCGCCCCACTTCAAGCACTGATAATAACACAAACAAATCATCCTCCTGGGGCCTGTACCATGAAGCTGGTTTAGGTGGCTAGCCAGCTATGTTTCAGTTTAGTTTGTGCCAACCTTGGGTTTTAGGGACCATGAGAGTAGCTCGGCTTTATTCGGTGTTCGTCGCCATGGTATCTTACGCTGCACGGCTAACCTGCTCCGGGCAGATTATGATCTGGATTCAAGATCTCAGACTGAAGTTTGACCAATCAGCTGTGAGCAAAGATACATATAGATGACGTAACTGACTCACAGTGCGTGTTAGAATGGCTAGTTATTTTTTATACTGTTTAATAAGATAAAAATATTCATATTCATATATAAAAATATATATTACAAATATAAAATCAAATATTGTTTACTATATAGGTAAAATCTGATTTTACAGATTTGCTGGCTTTCCCTTACACTCACATGAAATTCAATTTACTTACTTATATTCCACTTTTATTGTATCACGTGTATTTGCATTGCAGTTTTTACATTCTTGTCTGTGGTGCAGAACATCTAGAAACACTTTCAGTTTCACTGTATTAGGACATTTTTCTGAACCGTAGTTTTTATTAAGGCTTCAATGAAATGACTGACCCTGGTTAATGGCGCAAAGACTAGTCTATTAAAGGTAGAGTCTTATGCATTCTGTTGTTTTATTAAGTGTTATTCTTATATTTTCTTCCGCTTCTCTGTGTTGCAGAACACACCGCTATTTTATAATTCTGAGCTCCGTCTTCTTTCTGCAAAAAAATAAACTCGTTTTTATCATATCAGACTAAAAGGAGACCAACATGCAACCAGTCCGAGTTATTTTTTGGGCAACTTGTTTGACATGAACCATCAGTACACGGTGCATTTATTGATTTTAAATACGTAAGATGTCAGAGTTTACAATGCAGAAGCGTTGTGGTGTCATTTGCCTGTGAAATTAGCCGTTTACAGCTTTAACAAATTTGTACAGAAGTTCAGAAATATATGAGAATGAACTTTATCTGCACGCATCTCCTCTCATGTGTACTCGGAAGGGAAATGATGAAGCAGATGTAAGGTTAACTTTCTTGCTTCTGCTGCCTGAATGGATGTTTTTTGTCCCCACGAGGGTTAAAATTGCAATATGCGGGAGCTTCAATTAACATTTGTTGTAATATTTCTGTACCCATGCCTTACATAAAAAGTTGCCCGCAAGGACACGGACCCCTTGTAGTTCCACCGAGGACCCCGCGGATCCTGTTTGCCCTACAGCACTACAGTAAATGTGTGTACTATATAGTGTTTAACTTGCGCATTAACGCAATCAGCAGTGTTTCTGAAACACTTCTCTCTTGCGTAGACAGCAGAAACATATCAGTCCATGGCTGAAATTCATGTTTGTGTTCATATTGTGGAAATGTCTTTATCCATTTATAATGCGATTGGTTTAGCCATGCTGACGTCACTCGTTCATGTGCACGCGCGCGCAAACTAATCTTAGCTTCAGGATCAAAGCTCGAGTTGACAAAGAAACTCCACGAGCTGCTTCATGGTACCAACAAAGCTTGATCACGTTGGTTTGGTTTTGTCAACCCAAAACTAATCCAACTACCCTGAGTTTGTTCAGCTACATTCATGGTACAGGCCCCGGGCGACTTGTTTTGTCAAAAGTGACAAATCCAGCAACTTTTATTGGTGTTTTTGGAGACTTTAGTGGTGTTTGGAGACTCGAAAGCACGAATCACTCTGCAGTTAAGCCTACTGTGCTCAAAGAGCAGCGGGTGCTGCCGTGAGCCCCTCTCCCGTCCAAAAGCACTCACAGGAGGTCAGTCTCTCAGTAGCCTAGAGCAGTAGAGTAGTCACACACCCCTCCGCGTCCAGGCTGCAAATGAATCGCGCATTTTTTGTTGTTTTTACATTTGGTTTGTGTTGCAGGTTTTTAACATGTTGGCAAGCAGGTTTTGTCGACTGTTTAGATGTTTCATCTTCTTGTTCAGTTTGTATTACTGTTGGTTCAGTAGGATGTTTAAATGGTTTGTCAGCATTGGCAACTTCGGGTTGTAGCTGTGTCATGTTGGGAACATGAAGTTGTGTTGTAAGTGTCATTGGTTTGTTGATGTTTTCTGTTTTTGTGACATGTGTTTCAGCAGGTTGGTCACATAAATTGTTAGTCATGTTGTCCTCAAACAGTTTTTCCAGCATGAAATGGTCTGTGAGTTGTTCTGATGACTGTTGCACAGTTGTGGTAGTAGCAGTGCTGTTTGTGGCTTGTGCTTCAGAAGACACAGGTACAAATTGTCCTGTCATTACATGTTACAACAATTTTGGCACTAATGTGTCCGGTTCCATGTTACTATCATGTGGAACGTGTAGCAATTGTCGTAAGACCAAGTCATCCAGCATAAAGCTGGTTATTGTTCCATTGTTGTGTTGGAGCGAGATGGAGGCACGAAAGACAGATGTTACTTTCGATGTGTTGCAGTAGGCTCCACATTTTTGCCATCTTGTCATGACATCTCTGTAAATGCTTGATTAAATGAGTAGTATTATAATTCGAAGCTTTATCACCACCTCTCTGAACATTTACTTGACATGTATTGCAAACAGCGGTGGAACTTGTTGGCGTAGCTGTTGTAAAATAACTCCAAATGGGGCTTGCTCCATGCTGTTCGATGCTCAATGTAATCTCCATGTTCGCTTGTTCACCTGCACTACGTACATAGCACGTTACTAGCGTATGATGTCACACGCTGCGCAAAGAACAGCCACTAGAGAGTTTAAGAGCCGGAGTCTCCATGAACTTTTACATCGCCTAGCAGAAATTGTGTGTCAGATCGGGTTTGGGTGACAAATTTCACAGATACCCGATAAGCCGATACCCGATCGGAGCATCCCTCATCATTAATGACTGGTCTCATCTACCCGCGGCCCACACGCAATTTATCAGAATGTATTTTTCATTTTGTTGAGCATTTTGGTGAGTAAGAAAACAAAGTTTGGGTGGAATTTTATTTTTATTATCATTATTAGTCATGTTAGTGTGTATCTGTAAACACTGAATGATATTAGTTGTTACATGGTGCTTTGAAAGTTAGTACACAAACATTGATTTATGTGGCATGTTTCTCTACAGCTGAGCATCAATGTAAGCATTGAGATTCAAACAGACCACAGAAGGTTCAGGCTTGCAATAGTAAAACATGCACACTAATAAATCTGTATATAGTAAAGATCTGCTGTGTGAATACACTTCAAGATCCATTGTGTTTCCATCAAACATTTTAGATACACCCTAGAGACCTGCTGCACATTATTTGGATGAAGACTTTTGTATATACAATAATAACAAATGGCTTTTCTGGAAACTTATATATGAGGCTTTGTGGTGCCTAAAAATACAAAGCATAGAACTGATGTCTGTAGTCGTAGGACATAAGTGACCTAGTTTGTGAAATCCATGCATTGAGAAACACAGTTCTTTTTAATGATTATATGTCAATCATTAACATGGTCTTATTCAGTCAATATTAACAACATTTAGATTAAATTATGCATGATTGTTTAATGTATAGAATCAGAATATATGTGTTGAGTCGGTGTATTTAAGTGCTGAAACACAAGAGCTTCTGAATGCGTACAGCTGCTGCTCATCATCATCATCATCAGATCTTATGTGTTCTCATTGGTGAAGGAAGAACTGATGACATCACACATCAATTTACTCATTAAATTGGACATTAGAGAGCAGCTGTGTCTCATACAAACACTATTAGATTGAAGCTTCATAAGGGCACCTCATAGCACATGTCTGGTTCTTCTGTGAACACATTATTCAACCAGAATTTATAAGTTGTGCTGCTGTTTCAGAGAACACTCACAACTTTAGAAAGTCAACTCTGGTAAATTGGTGATTTCAGTGGTGTCAGCAAAACACCTGGGGTCTCATTTATAAAACTGTGCGTAGGATCCTTACTAAAAGTGTACGTGCGCCCGAAAGCCAAAAATGGCGTACGCAAACAAAAATTTAGACTTATAAAACTGTGCGTACGCACACCTGCACGCAATTTTCCATTTATAAATCACAGTCTACCTGATAATTTGCGCACGTGAAAAAAATCGACATCCCGCCCTTAACCCGCCCCTTTTCAACCATATATAGTCCATGCAAATCACCTCATGAATGGCCGTGCATCTTGATGAGCAAGATGTTCTGTATCATTCGTGATAATAGCAGCAATGGAAACTAAAGGGAAAAAGAGAAATTTCACAGACACAGAAATAGAGAGGTTCTTGTGACTGAGGTGGAGGAAAGGAAATGTATTTTGTTTGGTAGCCATTGTATTGGCGTCACGAACAACTTGCACATTTATGCAATGCACATGTTTTCGATTCACATAAATGAACTCGTTCTCATGTGGAGCTCTTATAGCAATATGAGTGCAGTCAATTGCACCGATTACATTTGGGAATCCGGACATTGCTGCAAATTGCCTTTTGATATTGGCCTGTTCCCGAATAGTGTAAGGAAACTTTATGTATCGATTTGTCATTTTAATAATCCATTTCAAAACAGCAGGTATTAGGAGCTCAGTGATGGCTGTGAAATCCCAGACTTATGTCAAATTAACAGAATTATAAGTTTCCACATCAAGCTTTGCGCATGAAAAAAATCCCGGTTGCCAAAAATCCTAAAACTGACAGGACTTGGGATGGTACCGGGATGGCGCGGTTTCGTGTAGTTTGCCTTTGTAATGTTGGCCCCAATTCAGCAAACAGATCCAAAAGCAAGGCTCTAGGGAATCTAAATCGGCTTATTACCCAGTCATCATCGTGGGCTAGGAAATATTCGCGATCTCTAAACACCCTTTCCCTCCTAAATCTGCCATTGGCATAGTCCTCCAGCAATGCCAGCGCATCCATCATGTCGTAGATGCAGGGGTTTCACCGTAGTATTTATGTTTACAGCGATCACATTCAAGCCTTTACACCTGTCATACCAATCAGACAGTGAGTGGTAAACCCATACGCCCACCCTTAGATCATTAGCAAATGAAAGTAAAATAAATAAAATTGATGCACTTTTATTTGATAAATGATTACCATTTATTTATATAAATTGGTATTGTGGACATGCATGTTTTATTGTGGACGCATAATGAGGATTGAAAGTGATTTGTATGTTTATGGTTATATGGATAGGTCTATATGCAACTTTTCAAGTTCAATGTGTTTAATTTCATTAATCTACCGTCAATCCCTCAGCTCACCATCGGTTGTCGCCAAAACTGCTCCGTCTCCAAAATGTTCGTACGCATGGGTCACAGTTTGTGGGCTGGTACGCAAATATTCCCGTCAAGTTTGTTTTTATAAATCACAATTTATGCGTGTGAAGTGGCGTACGCCTGTTTCAGTGCCTTTTTTGTGCGTACGCAACGGTTATAAATGAGACCCCTGGGCAGTGGGGTGGCAATGAGAGTTTGAAGGTTTTACTATTTTGAGGGTTTACAAATAATGAATGGGAATAATATGAGTTTAATATAATTGGAAGAGTTTTTGGGGCAGACCTGACCTGTTGAAAAGCATTTTGTGCTGTGCCAAATGTGGTGTGATTTCACGATTGTGAATATGTTGTACCAGAAGTGGAGAACCATCAAAGCTTTATTTGAAGCAATATTTGGCTTTGATGGGTTTTTGTGGCATGCATAAAAAAATCTGATAAATATACTTTAAAAATATGAAAAAAATAATTATTTAAACAAGAAAGTATATATAATTACAATTGAACATCAGTATGTTTACAATTTAAAATGTCAACTTTGCTGTAAGAGCTGTCTATCCTGCTGTCTGTCATTGCCATTTCTGAAAAATAAAGAGACTTAAGTTAAACTTGTTTATGACGACAATTTGAATTTTCACTTTCAACTAGACTACACTTGCTGAATTTCTCACGATGAAATGTCATGTTACTGTTTGTTGTTGTATTGTGTTAGTTTATTTTTAAGCAATATTTGGCTTTGATGGGTTTTTGTGGAATCATATATGTAAAAAGATTACTATTTAAACTAGTATACGCAACAATACAATAAATAATAAGCAGAAAAAAACAAGAATTGAACTACATTTAAAAAACCCGGGTGTACTCATCCAAAAAAAAAAGCTAAACTAATGGGAATGACACATAGAAAAAGCAAGAAAACACATTTTTGCTTCACCAACCTGTCAATGGGACAGGAGTCCATCATGATCTTTGCCAGTTGTCCATAGCTAAAGACTACGCCAGTCTTCAGAATCTCAAAAGAATTGGCCTTGGCCTTCTCCACCACCTCAGCGATGGCCTTCGGTGTCGCATTTTTCATGCACACCCTGCCTAGGTGAACAGACAGCATGGCCTGGGTCTTCTTGCACGTTGGGCACACCAGGAAGTGCCTATTGTGAAAGGTACTACAAAAAACAACAACAACACTTAGTTTTAATCTTGTTCTGAGAGACGGTGCGTATTATTGCGGTGTCTGCATTGTGTACCTGTCACTGTTTTTTTAACCGGTGTTGTATTCTTGATTGGTGTAGGTGGATGAGTGGAAGAGCAGAGTGGCTATTCCCAATATGGACGGGGCTGTTATTGGGGTAAAGGAGCACAAATCGTCAGCTCGACAAGTGGCAACATTTGTTCTGTCGGCCAAGGAGGAGAGCGTAAGTTCATCAGATGCATGTACATTGTCTGTATCTACCAGAAAAAAACAGAAATTGATCATTATTCATGTTTGTCCCCTGCCAACAGTGGTTTGGTGCTTACTATGACGAGATCAGGCCAGAACTCCTCAGCGGCAAAACACGGTAGAGGACATGGGATGAGGCGGAAGGACTAGACCGCTTCTTCATTTCCAGCACTGGGAGGCCGATCTACAACGCCTCCAATGACATCAACCCGCTTCACGAGAAGTAAGTTCACCATCGTGACCACTCTGATATGTACTTTTCGTTGTCTCAGGTCTTGTAATGATACGTTGTTTACATATTTCTATTTAGATATGGAGTGAAGCCGGTCAACAGTCAGATGGCGAGGAAGGTGTTTGAGACTGCCGCTGAATCTCTGGATGACTCCCAAAGGGCAGATTACCTGACGCTTGTCTGCTGTGGCGGTGGAATGCATTACCGCATGAAGACAGCAAAGACTGTAGCATCTGGTCGCAAACTGCTGGACCAGCTGGCTGGTGGTCAATCTGGGTAAGCATGGCTGCATCATCTCAACACAGCATTTTGTTATCCTTATTCTAATATATATATATTTCTATTGTTTTTTAGAACCAAACCAGAAGCACAATCTGAGCCTGAACCACAGGCTGAAAGAGCTCCATCTCCCCTTTCTTCCGGCAGTGAGGCTGCGAGCATGCATGCCCCCAGGGGAGAAGATCAACGTGCAGAAAGCGTACAACACGCTGCTCCTCGCACACCCAGTGACGTTGGACGGGGAAGTGCCTGACAAGGATGTGCGTTCCGTGGTGTCTGTGACATTCCAGAGGCAGCTCTATGAGCGCTGGATTAAAGCACAGATGAGAGGGATTAGGAGCCAGGGCTGGAAAAGTAACACCCCTTCCTTCGGCCGCATCGTCCGTGACTGGAAGGCACCTGGACCCGTCTGTGCTGTGATGGACTGCATGCACATCCGGAAACTCACCATCTCACAGAAGTGGAAAGGCCTGAAACAGATTGATAAGGATGTTGTCACAAAACGTTCTTTCCAGGTCGGAGAGGTCATATGTGACTTCCACGGACGTGTAGTAACGGCGAGTAAGGGCCAGAAAATCCTAACTGGGAAGGGTGAATCTGGAGGCTTGTTCTTCTTCACAAACAGGAAGGGTGAGCCGATGTGCATAGACTCCACCCGATGCGAATGCCACCCTGACAGGCAGCCGTTCTGTCACTTCATTCGACACTCCGGGAAGCACGCTAATATACGTCCCAGGCTGTTTACAGTTCAGGAGGATGGGAAGGACTAGGATTCGATCTTGTTTCTGGCAATCAGAAAGATTTTGTCCAACGAAGCACTATGCTTTGATTACGGAGACAAGAAGAAGTCGTACAGGGGAGAGGGTCTAGATCTCAACTGGAAATAGACCCCGACTGCTTGAAAAAAAAAACACCCCGAAAAATTCATTCCCCCCAAACAAAGGCAAACCAATTTTTCCAGCAAATCGTTTTCTCCCCTCATGAGACAAGCAAGTGTGAATGAGTTGGCTTCCAAAACCATTGATATTTTTCCAGCAAACTTCGTTCCCTTTCTGTCGGTCTCTCGACGTTGTGTCGACAGAATGGGGTTTGACTTGAGAACCTACCTTCTCTGACTGACTTGAACAGGCCAATGAAAATTGGCGAATGAAATTTGCATGCCGGACTCCGCCCCCGGATATCCGGGTATAAAAGGGAGCCGGCGTGCCGCATTCATTCACCTTTTGTTCTTCGGAGCCTTCGCATCTCATGCTGACGACTTCGCAGAAAATATCTACGTGTTGCTGGTCTTACGACGTGGTGCAGCGGACTGTCCCTTTTCCTGTGACTTCCCCTGGGCGTCTCGGCAACCTCCAAGGCATCTCTCTAAAGAGCGAGCCCTTTTCAGGGCTTAGAGTTTTTTCCAGCGCGGCATGTCCCGCTGTGCTCGTGGGTGCGGCGCACTCATCGAGGAAGGGGACGGACACGATGTCTGCCTCGTGTGTCTGGGACTCCAGCACGCTGAGGCAGCGTTTGTGGATACATCTTGCCCGCACTGCGGGCGGATGGTAATTCAGACGTTGCGGTCACGGGTAGCTGCGTTCTTCCGAGAATCAGCCGCCACCTCGAGTGCTTCCCGTGCTGCGGCAGCAGTGGCATCAGCCCTGCCGTCCGCTTCGGCGAGCACCGAGGGTGATCGGGGAATTACCGTGAGCCTCAATCCGTCAGCCACCGGCTCGCGGACCGTTCACGCCCCGCCTCGCTCGTCTGACCGTCCCGGAAAAGGCGGTACGCCGCCTTGTTCCTCCGTCACGTACTCGGACACGGGGCGTGACGACGATGAGATGTCGCTCGCAGCATCGGAGGGCGACCTCTTGGCATCCGACCCCGACGAGTCCTTAGAGCTTCCCCCTCCGGGGGGTCGAGCTCAGGACGAAGCGGACGTTGAGATGTCAACCATGCTTTCCCGGGCCGCCGCGAGTATTGGGCTGCAGTGCACCGCACCGCCTCTTCCCCAACGCTCGCGGTTGGACACGTGGTATCTGGGGACCGGCCGTGACTCTAAGCCACGGTCGGCGCCGGTACCATTCTTCCCGGAGGTGCATGAGGAGCTCAGTCGGACCTGGAACGCCCCCTTCTCGGCGCGTGCACGTCAGACTAGCTCGGTCGCCCTGACTTCCCTCGATGACGGGGCAGCTAAGGGCTATGTCGACATCCCTCAGGTGGAACGTGCAGTCGCGGTGCACCTGTGCCCGCAGACAGCTGCCACCTGGAGAGATCGACCAAGGCTCCCTTCCAAGGCGTGTAAGTTTTCGGCATCGCTGGTGTCGAAGGCTTACAACGCTGCGGGTCAAGCTGCCTCGGCTCTTCACGCTATGGCTATCCTGCAGGTCCATCAGGCCAAGGCGTTGAAGGAGTTACACGAGGGAAAGTCCGACCCGGGGATTATGCAGGAACTCCGCACTGCCACTGACCTCGCGCTTCGGGCGACGAAGGTGACGGCGCGAGCCCTGGGTCGTACGATGTCCACATTAGTGGTCCAGGAGAGACACCTATGGTTGAACCTTGCGCAGATGCGGGACGCTGAGAAGGTTCGCTTTCTCGACGCCCCCATCGCGCAGGGTGGGCTGTTTGGTGACACGGTCGAGGACTTCTCCCAGCAGTTCTCGACTGTGAAGAAGCAGACGGAGGCGATAAAACATATCCTGCCCCGCCGCGACCCGGCCGCCTATCGTCCGTCGAGGTCCCGCGCGGCGTCTGCTCCCCAGCAGCCCCGCCCCTCGCCGACTCAGACTCCGGCTCCAGCGCCCCCTGCACAGGCGGCCTCCCGGAGAAGGACGTCGTCGAGGAGAGCACCATCCCGTCACCAACCTCCGCGGAAGCAGAAGCGTTCCTGACGGGGTGAACCCAGGGAGATCGAGGTCACCGGGCCCGACCCTGGCAACTACACCGCTAGAGGGTCGGACTGGGACGGTGCCTGCCCCGTCCCAGCAACACCAGCCGGGCCCTTTTCAGGGCCTGGCGCCCACATTCTCACAGAAAGAGCTTTCTCTCTCCCTGGATCTTTCTCACAGCCGCTCTCACCCTCCGCAGGACGGTGCTCGGCAACCCCACGTTGTGTTTCGGCGAGACACACGCTTGGGTATAACTCTCAGTGGCCACCAGCACCCTCAGTCAGACGGTGCGGTATGCCGCGATGTCGCCCGACAGGCACCTCGGCAGAGCCGCTCTCCTCCCCGGGGTCCCCCCCACGGCGAGGGAGCCGTACTGCCAGCCATCGAACCACCCCCCACGGGGGCAATGAGTCAGATCATACCTTTGGTCCCCCTGTCTCGGTCCCTGGGAGCCTGGTTGGCTCTTCCCAGACCAGCACGGTGGCTAGAGAGAACGATCCGTCTCGGCTATGCGATTCAGTTCGCCAGGCGCCCGCCCAAGTTTCGGGGCATCCTCTTCACATCAGTGGGAGTAGATGCTCCCGTGCTTCGGGCCGAGGTCGCTACCCTTCTGGCGAAGGGGGCGATCGAGCCCGTCCCTCTGGCCGAGATGTACTCCGGGTTTTACAGCCCGTATTTCATTGTCCCCAAGAAAAGTGGCGGGTGCGCCCAGACCCCGAAGCACCTCGTTCAGGATGCTAACGCAGAAGCGCATTCTGACGTCTGTCAGGCGTCAGGATTGGTTCATGGCGATCGACCTGAAGGACGCGTACTTCCATGTGTCCATCCTCCCTCGTCACCGGCCGTTCCTACGGTTCGCTTTCGAAGGAACAGGCATATCAGTACCGCGTCCTCCCATTTGGTCTGTCCCTGTCTCCTCGAGTCTTTACGAAGGTCGTGGAGGCCGCCCTCACTCCCCTCAGGGAGCAGGGGGTGCGCATACTCAACTATCTCGACGACTGGCTCATCTTGGCGCACTCGCGAGATCTGTTGTGTACACACAGGGACCTGGTGCTCCGGCACCTAGACCATTTGGGGTTACAGGTCAACCGAGAGAAGAGCAAGCTCTCCCCTGTGCAGAGCATCCTTTTCCTCGGTATGGAACTCGACTCTGTCTCCATGGTGGCACGTCTTTCTTCCGAGCGTGCCCAGTCGGTGCTGACCTGCCTGAGGAGCTTCAGGCAGCAGCCAGCGGTCCCCCTGAAACGTTTTCAGAGGCTCCTGGGACACATGGCGTCCTCGGCAGGGGTGGTCCCCCTCGGGTTGATGCACATGAGACCGCTACAGCACTGGCTACAGAGCAGAGTTCCTTGGAGTGCGTGGCACACCGGCAGCAGGCGCGTCCCGATCACGCCCTTCTGCCGGCGCACCCTAACCCCTTGGTCTTCAATGACCTTTTTGCGGACAGGGGTCCCTCTTGGGCAGGTTCCGAGGCGCGTCGTGGTGACGACCGACGCCTCCCTGCAGGGTTGGGGTGCGGTGTGCAACGGGCACGCAGTGTCGGGTCTCTGGACGGGCCCCCGCCTGCGCTGGCATATCAATCGCCTGGAGTTGTTGGCGGTGCTGCTTGCACTGAGGAGGTTCCGTCCCCTCGTGCAGGACAAGCACGTGCTGGTCCGGTCGGACAGCACGACTGCTGTGGCGTATATCAACCGACAGGGTGGTATTCGGTCACGGCAGCTATCGCAACTCGCCCGACGCCTCCTCCTGTGGAGCCAGCAGGTGACGAAGTCCCTGTTAGCCACTCACATCCCGGGCGACCTGAACCAGACAGCCGATGCGCTCTCTCGTCAGTCGACGCCCCGTGGAGAGTGGCGGCTCCACCCCCGCGCAGTCCAGCTCATTTGGGTGCAGTTCGGGCAGGCACAGGTGGACCTGTTCGCCTCCCTGGACACCACCCATTGCCCGCTTTGGTACTCCCTGACCGAGGCCCCCCTCGGCACGGATGCTTTGGCGCACAGCTGGCCGCGGGACAAGTGGAAGTACGCCTTCCCCCCAGTGAGCCTCATTGCACACGTCTTGTGCAAGGTCAGGGAAGAGGAGCATCAAGTGCTACTAGTTGCGCCTTACTGGCCCAACCGGACTTGGTTCTCGGAGCTAATGCTCCTGACGACAACTCCCCCCTGGCCGATTCCCCTGACGAAGGACCTTCTTTCTCAGGGGAAGGGCACGTTGTGGCATCCGAGACCAGACCTCTGGAACCTCCATGTCTGGCCCCTGGACGGGACGAGGAGATCCTGAGTGGTCTACCCCCAGCGGTGGTAGAGACCATTGTTCAGGCTAGGGCCCCGGCCACGAGGCGGTTATACGCGTTTAAGTGGCGCCTCTTCTCGTCCTGGTGTTCTTCTCGTGGAGAAGACCCACGGATATGCTCGATCGGGAGCGTGCTGTCCTTCCTGCAGGCGAGACTCGAGAACAATCTCTCCCCTTCCACGCTGAAATTGTATGTAGCCGCAATTGCCGCTCATCACGAACCAGTTAGTGGGAAGTCTCTGGGACAGCACGACCTGGTCATTAGGTTCCTGAGGGGCGCGAGAAGGCTGAATCCGGCCCGTCCGCGCTCCGTTCCCTCTTGGGACCTCAATGTGGTCCTGGCGGGCCTCCAGAGGCCCCCCTTCGAGCCCCTCGGAGATGCCGCTCTTTCTCATCTCTCGATGAAGACGGCTCTCCTAGTGGCGCTCGCTTCCATCAAGAGGGTAGGGGACCTACAAGCATTTTCCGTGGCCACGGATTGCCTAGAGTTCGGGCCCGGTCAATCTCACGTTATCCTGAGACCCCGGCCTGGCTACGTGCCCAAAGTTCCCACCACTCCCTTCCGGGACCAGGTGGTGAACCTGCAGGCGCTCCCTTCTGGGGAGGAAGACCCAACCCCTTCCGTGTTGTGTCCAGTACGCGCGCTGCGCCTCTACTTGGGCCGCACGCAGAGCTTCAGGAGCTCTGACCAGCTCTTTGTCTGTTTTGGAGGTCAGCACAAGGGGAGGGCTGTCTCCAAACAGAGGTTGGCGCACTGGATCGTGGACGCCATCACTATGGCCTACCGATCGCAGGATCTCCCGTGCCCGCTTGCAGTGAGGGCACACTCCACCAGGGGTGTGGCCTCCTCGTGGGCACTGGCGCAGGGCGCCCCTCTGGCAGACATATGTAGAGCTGCGGGTTGGGCTACGCCCAGCACCTTCGCGAGGTTCTACAGCCTCCGCGTGGAACCGGTATCTGCCAGAGTCTTACGAGACACCACCAGGTAAGTCCGGCAGCCGGTGGGCGTACGCCTGCGATAGCACTCCTCCATAGGTGAGACGTGGTGCTATCCAGCCTCCCCTCTTCCCCCCACATGGGCGAAGAGTAGGCATTCCATCCATCACTAAGCACTCCTCGGCGGCGGGCTCGGCGGAGCAGCCCTGCCTCCCTTGGCCTGTTTCTGAGCTCTAGCAGTGACTCAAACAAGGCCTAGTGCTCCACACGTAGTAACCCCCCCACAGGGCGGTTCCGTCTGTTGTCTTCTCATGAATGGCTCTCAATCGATGGCCCATGACCTCTCCCAGGTGTACTTCACCTGCTCGCGACACCCTCTCGTGTCTGCATGTTCCCACGTGCTCTCCCCTATCTGGTGAGACCGTGTGTGGGTCTCCACTAAACTCCTCCCTGTGGTAGGAAGTGGTCTCCGTAGCGCGTTCCCTCAGGGGGGAATGACGCTTCCCAGTGGCCTTACGGTGCCGGGCGGCTTCTCGCTGTTAAGAGAACTAGGCCGCCGTCCGTGACGGCCGGTGGAAGGGGCTCCCATCTTTTTTGAAAGCTCTGGACTCCTTCCCTTCCGCTGGAAGGTTGCAATTCATGCTAAGCGCTCACGTCTGACACGCCCAGGCCAGTCAGCGTCGCTTCGCGAGGAATTGTGACGCGGCACAGCGCTGTGGCGTTTTCCGAGGAACCCCATTCTGTCGACACAACGTCGAGAGACCGACAGAAAGGGAACGTCTCGGTTACGTATGTAACCTCCGTTCCCTGATGGAGGGAACGAGACGTTGTGTCCTTCATGCCACAACACTGGCCGCCCGCTGCAGCAGTCGGGGCAAGATCCTCAGGCTCCTCAGCACAAAAGGTGAATGAATGCGGCACGCCGGCTCCCTTTTATACCCGGATATCCGGGGGCGGAGTCCGGCATGCAAATTTCATTCGCCAATTTTCATTGGCCTGTTCAAGTCAGTCAGAGAAGGTAGGTTCTCAAGTCAAACCCCATTCTGTCGACACAACGTCTCGTTCCCTCCATCAGGGAACGGAGGTTACATACGTAACCGAGACGTTTTCCCCTTCCTCCCCTTTGATGAAAAACCCAAATGTGAATGAGTTGGCTTCCAAAACCATTGATATTTTGTCCAGCAAACTTTGTTTTCTCCTCTCATGTGATGAACAACGCAAGTGTGAATGAGTTGGCTTCCAAAACCATTGATATTTTTCCAGCAAACTTCTGTTTTCTCCTCTCATGTGATGAACAACCAAGTGTGAATGAGTTGCCTTTCCGTTTCCAAACCAATTATATTTTTTTCAGCAAACTTTGTTTTCTCCTCTCATGTGATGAACAACGCAAGTGTGAATGAGTTGGCTTCCAAAACCATTGATATTTTTACAGCAAACTTCGTTTTCTCCTCTCATGTGATAAACAACACAAGTGTGAATGAGTTGGGTTCCAAAACCATTGATATTTTGTCCAGCAAACTTCGTTTTCTCCTCTCATGTGTTGCCAACGCAAGTGTGAATGAGTTGGCTTCCAAAACCATTGATATTTTGTCCAGCAAACTTCGTTTCCTCCTCTCATGTGATGAACAACACAAGTGTGAATGAGTTGGGTTCCAAAACCATTGATATTTTGTCCAGCAAACTTCGTTTCCTCCTCTCATGTGATGAACAACGCAAGTGTGAATGAGTTGGCTTCCAAAACCATTGACATTTTTCCAGCAAACTTCGTTTTCTCCTCTCATGTGATGGACAACGCAAGTGTGAATGAGTTGGCTTCCAAAACCATTAATATTTTGTCCAGCAAACTTTGTTTTCTCCTCTCATGTGATGAACAACGCAAGTTTGAATGAGTTGGCTTCCAAAACCATTGATATTTTCCAGCAAACTTCGTTTTCTCCTCTCATGTGATGGACAATGCAAGTGTGAATGAGTTGGCTTCCAAAACCATTGATATTTTTCCAGCAAACTTCGTTTTCTCCTCTCATGTGATGAACAACACAAGTGTGAATGAGTTGGCTTCCAAAACCATTGATATTTTGTCCAGCAAACTTCGTTTTCTCCTCTCATGTGATGAACAACGCAAGTGTGAATGAGTTGGCTTCCAAAACCATTGATATTTTGTCCAGCAAACTTCGTTTTCTCCTCTCATGTGATGAACAACACAAGTGTGAATGAGTTGGCTTCCAAAACCATTGATATTTTTCCAGCAAACTTCGTTTTCTCCTCTCCTGTACCAAAGAAGAGAATTTGATGAATTTCTGATGATGAAATGTCATGTTCATGTTTGTTTTTTGGGACAAAGCAGATAAGTACATTTCTTGTTTTGTTTTCTTTCTCTAGTCTTCTTTATAAAAATATGCTCACACCGTATTTTAATCTCTTGCAGTGAGAAGAATCCCAAGACCCTTCCAGACATCTGTAAAAGAACATACACAACAATCGTTCTTTCCGGGCTGATGAGATCGGTGGGTTCCTGTTTATAATTGAAAATTTCAGTTCACTTCACTGTAAAAGCTGTCTATCCCGCTGTCTGTCATTCTCATTTCTGACAAATAAAAAGAGACTTCAGTAAAACTGGTTTATGTCTACAATTCTAGACATATGTGTTTATGTTGGTTTATTTTATTAGACGATTCGTTGTCAGATGTGGTTCAGTAAGACTTTTTTATCTAACATATATATCATGAAGTTCAAAATACATACAACATAAGCTCTGTGTATTTCTTTTTGTTTTGATTTTAATTGTCATTGGGTCAAAGTGGAGCCATCATGTCATATTCTTTAAATAATAATTATTGGTATTAAAAATACCTTTACAATTCAACTGATGCACACTGTTTATTAGATTATTCTGTAGCTTCACGAGAGCAACCAAAGAGAACCACAAGAAAACTGAAGCAAAACAATGCACTGGTAAGATTCATTTGTTTTTTTTTAGATTAGATTAGATTCAACTTTATTGTCATTACACATATACAAGTACAGTGTAACGAAATGTAGTTTAGGTCTAACCAGAAGTGCAGTTAGCAAGTGCAGGATATACAGTTAGAATAAATACAGAATACAGTATGAAAAATATAATACAGTGGGCATGGACTATAAAAATATTTTGCAGTGGGTGTGTTCTATGAAAATATGACAGTAACTATGAACAATATATACAGAGACTATATACTATGAACATTAATGTACAGGTGGATATGAACAGATAATAATTTAGACTAAAATAGTGCAAGTGACTTAGGTATGCATAGATTATTGACATTGGCTATTAAAGTTGCAGTGCAATAGGTGAGTTAATGCAGTTGTTGAAGTTAATGCAGTTATTAGAGTTACGGTGCAGTATACAAATTAATGTAGTTAATAGGTTGCAGTCCAGAAGATGAGTTAATGCAGTTAATAAGGTTACAGAGCAGTAGATTAGTTAATGCAGTTATTGAAGTTACAGTGCAATAGATGACTAGATGCAGTTAATAGAGTTACCGTGCAGTTGATTAGTTAATGCAGTTATTGAAGTTACAGTGCAATAGATGACTAGATGCAGTTAATAGAATTACAGTGCAGTATATAGGTTAATGCAGTTATGGAAGTGGTCCATTAGTGCAAATGAGCATTCAGTTAAATATTCCTGGTGTGCAAGTGAGCAGTATAGAGTGCAAATGATGCTGTGTGTGTGTAAACAGTCCGGTAGAGCAGATACATGAAGTACTGGTGTGTACAGTTCAGTCATGCATGCAGCCCTGTAGTGCAATGTAAACAATGTTGTAGCAGCATTGGGGTTAAAGGTATGAGAGGTAGTGGAATCAGTGGGGGGCAGAGTTCAATGATGAAACAGCTCTGGGAAAAAAGCTGTTTCTTAGTCTGCTGGTTCTTGTCCGGAGGCACCGGAAGCGCCTACCGGAAGGCAGGAGAGTAAACAGTCTATGAGCGGGGTGAGAGGAGTCCTTGAGAATGCTGCGAGCTCGACGCAGACAGCGTTTCTTCTGGATGTCCTCAATTGCAGAAAGTGTAGTCC
The DNA here is from genome assembly GCA_037178815.1 of Barbatula barbatula. Lineage (NCBI taxonomy): Eukaryota > Metazoa > Chordata > Actinopteri > Cypriniformes > Nemacheilidae > Barbatula > Barbatula barbatula. The sequence continues at coordinate 56,113 of CM074099.1, forward strand.
CTGTGATGCGCTGGGCTGTTTTCACCACCCGCTGCAATGCCTTGCGCTCAGCAACAGAACAGTTCCCGTACCAGACTGTGACACAGTTGGTCAGGATGCTCTCTATCGTGCAGCGATAGAAGTTCACCAGGATAGTTGAAGACAGTTGGTTCTTCTTCAGTGTCCTCAGAAAGAAGAGACGCTGGTGAGCCTTCTTGACCAGGCATGAGGTGTTGGTGGTCCAGGACAGATCCTCCGAAATGTGGGTCCCCAGGAACTTAAAACTGGAAACACGTTCAACAGCCATTCCATTAATGTGGATGGGGTCGTGTGTGTCTCCTTTCGCCTTCCTGAAGTCCACGATGATCTCCTTTGTCTTGGAGGTGTTAAGGAGCAGATTGTTGGCTGAGCACCATGTGGCCAGGTGCCGGACCTCCTCCCTGTACGCAGTCTCATCGTTGTTGCTGATGAGACCAATCACTGTTGTATCGTCTGCAAACTTGATGAAGGAGTTAGATCCGTTCACAGGCCTGCAGTCGAGTGTGAAAAGGGAGTAGAGAAAGGGGCTCAGTACGCAGCCCTGTGGTACACCAGTGTTGAGGGTGGTGGTGGTGGAGCAGATGGGGCCTAACCTAACAAGCTGAGGCCTGTTCGTCAGGAAGTCCATAATCCAATTGCAGGTAGGGTTGTTGATGCCTAGGTTTCCAAGTTTGACGATTAGCTTGGAAGGGATGACGGTATTGAACGCAGAACTGAAGTCTACGAACAGCATACGTGCATAAGTGTCCTTGTTGTCCAGATGTGTGAGACAATGCGCCATGGACACTGCATCATCTGTGCTCCTATTGTTGCGATAGGCAAATTGGTATGGGTCCAGTGTGGGTGGTAAAGAGTCCTTTAGGTGTGCCAGGACCAGCCGCTCAAAGCACTTCATGACAATTGGTGTGAGTGCTACCGGGCGGTAGTCGTTCAGGCACGTCGGGTTTGAATGTTTTGGGATGGGCACAATGGAGGTGGATTTAAAACATGCTGGAACCACTGCTTGGGCGAGGGACATGTTGAATATGTCCGTGAAGACCCCAGCGAGCTGCTCTGAACATGCCCGGAGTACGCGACCAGGGATGCCATCTGGGCCAGCAGCCTTGCGCGCGTTGATCCGACTTAGTGCATTGTGAACATCAGTGGAGTTAAGCGTGATGATTGGGTGGTCAGCAGAGGGTGTGAGCTTGGTAGCTGTTTCCTTATTGTCTCTCTCAAAGCGAGCATAAAAGTCATTAAGCTCGTTCAGGAAGACGGCATCTGTGGCTATGGGGGTGGAGTGTTTGGGTTTGTAGTCGCTGATGGCCTGGATGCCCTGCCACATGCGTCGAGGGTCAGAATTGGAAAAATGCTCCTCTAGCTTCAGCTTATAGCAGTGCTTGGCCTTTTTGATGCCCCTCTTCAGGTTTGCCCTAGAAGTACTATAGGCCTGTGCATCATCCGATCGGAAGGCAGTGTTACGTGCTTTCAACAGGAGGCGCACTTCCTTGTTCATCCATGGCTTCTGATTGGGGTACGTGGTGATCTGCTTCTGGGTTGTGACACTATCAATGGTGGAATTTATGTAGTCCAAAACAGAAGAGGTGTAGCTGTTGATGTCCGTGTGAGAGCCACTGGTGGCCTGAGAAGCAAACAGACTCCAGTCTGTGTGTAGAAACCTTTCCTGGAGTGTTAAGTCTGCCCCCGCAGGCCATACCTTGATGGTCTTCACTGATGGTTTCACACGATTAATGAGGTTAATGTACTTGGGGGTGAGGAACAAAGAAAGGTGATCAGATTGACCCAGGTGGGGGAGGGGTGTCGCGGCGTAAGCTTCAGCCATGTTTGTGTAGACATGGTCCAAAGTTTTGTTTCCTCTTGTGTGGCAGGAAACATGCTGGTGAAATTTAGGGAGCACTGTCTTTAAGTTAGAGTGATTAAAATCTCCCGCAACAATAAATGCAGCCTCCGGGTGAGCAGTCTGTTGTTTACTGATGGCTGCATGAAGTTCTTTCATAGCAAGCTTGGCATCAGCATCCGGTGGAATATAAGCTGCCGTTATAATGGTTGAAGTGAATTCCCGTGGCAGATAAAACGGTCTACATTTAACCATGAGAAACTCAAGGTTAGCTGAGCAGTGTCTCCCGACAATAACAGAGTTCGTGCACCAAGTTTTGTTGATGTAGATGCACAATCCACCTCCTCTTGTCTTACCGGATTCCTCTGCCGTTCTATCCGCCCGGTTTGTGTTGTAGCCCGCTAACTCAATAGCGTTGTCCGGTATGCCGCTGTGAAGCCATGTTTCCGTGAAGATTATGACATTGCAGTTCAAAAGTCTTTTGCTGTTGATGATGCGGAGTCTGATCTCGTCCATTTTGTTCACCAATGATCGAACATTAGCAAGGAAAATGCTGGGTAAAGAGAGCCGGTGTGGTGTTAGCTTTAGCCTAGCTCTTAGCCCTCCGCGCTTCCCCCGCCTTTGTTTACGATCTCGACGCCGCCGACGAGCACTTCCGCCCGGCCATGTGAGGTGCGCAGCATCGGATGTTCTGACGATCTCAGGGACGAGTTGAATGTTGCTGATGCAACTTCCGGACATGCGTAAACTGATATCCAAAAGCTCCTGTCGGGTGTACGATGTAAATGCACAACTGTTCTGGACGAACAGACCCGAGATGAGCAAGAAATACACTATATAAAAGCTAAAACTGGAGAGACGCTGAGCCTCGCGATGTACTCGCGCCGCCATCTTGGTCTAAAAAAGATGGTCTATAAAATTAATAAAAAATTAATAAATGGTATGGTCTATAAAATTAATAAAATTTATTAATTTTATTCAATTAATAAAAAAGAAACACTATGAACATAAAATTAACTGTTAATCTTCACCCTCTTCCTCATCATCGGCCAAATACTGCATTGAGAGACAAACAAATAACCAGGCAAAGCTTAAACCATAGGGTTACAGATAATGTGTAATATTTTCATTACATGCCTCCTCTATGTCCCGATGAGGTGGTGAAGGCTGAGGTGGAGGGGGAAGAGGAAGAGGGGGATGAGGGTCTAGTGGCTCTTCCTCATCATCAGATGATGTGTGCTCGCTGTCCTGAAAAATAAGACAAAACCACATCTGTTTTTAACTGCTGTAAATCCATTGTTAGTGTTCCTAAGGGCAGTCAAAGAACATGCACACTAATCTTTCTGTGGCCGATGAGATCGGTGGGTGCCTGGAAAAATATAATACAAAAGAGAGTTGAAGAATACATTTACAATTGGACATCTGCATGTTTATAATTGAAAATTTCAGTTCACTTCACTGTAAAGCTGTCTATCTCGCTGTCTGTCATTCTCATTTCTGACAAATTCAGTAAAACTGGTTTATGTCTACAATTCTAGACATATGTGTTTATGTTGGTTTATTTTATTAGACGATTTATTGTCAGATGTGGTTCAGTAAGACTTCCCCCCCCATATCACTCTCTTATTTTTACCAAGAGTTTATCTTGTCCACATTTGCATTTGGGCTAGTATATCACAGAGGTGTTGTGTGTGTTTGTGTGTCTTTCACAGACCTGTTATCGCTCCGTCTCGCGTAGCTGAACGCCCCTCTAAGAAGTTGAACGCCGACCACGAGGGGCCGCGTAACTATTTAGCAGGAGGGAATCTCGTTCGTTATCGGAATCGACCAGACAAATCGCTCCACCAACTAAGAACGGCCACGCACCACCACCCACGGTATCGAGAAAGAGCTATCGATCTGTCAATCCTTTCCGTGTTCGGGCCGGGTGAGGTTCCCCGTGTTGAGACAAATTAAGCCGCAGGCTCCACTCCTGGTGGTGCCCTTCCGTCAATTCATTTAAGTTTCAGCTTTGCAACCATACTCCCCCCGGAACCCAAAGACTCATGGTTTCCCCCACGCTGCCCGGCGGGTCATGGGAATAACGCCGCCGGACATCGTTTACGGTCGGAACTACGACGGTATCTGATCGTCTTCGAACCTCCGACTTTCGTTCTTGATTAATGAAAACGTTCTTGGCAAATTCTTTTGCTCTCGTCCGTCTTGCGCCGGTCTAAGAATTTCACCTCTAGCTGCGCAATACGAATGCCCCCGGCCGTCCCTCTCAATCGCCCTCTCGAGAGCGAGGCCCCGGGTTGATACTTAGGACACCGTCTTTGAGCCCGACGCGTTGCTCTGGGGCTTTTCCCTGAGCCCGAAACACCACCAGTCTGGCGACCTAAGGGCCGTTGGGGAACGGATCTTCAGATGAACGCGGCGGCGCAACTCAGCCTCGCATCCGCAGATGACGCCATCTTTCGGGTAGATTAGGACAAACGCAGCTGATTTTTCACGACCTCCAGCGTTTGGATTTAGAGTTTTTCCTGAGCCCGAAACACCACCAGTCTGGCGGCCTTAGGCCCGTTCGGGCATGGATCTTTGGGTGCTCGCAGCGGCCCCTCTCATCCGCGCATCCGCCGATGGCTTCACCTTTCGGTTAAAGTCAGCCACCAGCAGCTGATTTTTCATGACCTCCAGAGTTTGGACTTAGAGTTTTTACCATGTCCGAAATACCACCAGTCTGGCGACCTTAGGGCCGTTCGGGCATGGAAGTTCGGTCGGCACCGGCGGGGCTCCGTAAGCTCCGAGGCCGACAGGGTGCACCAAAAGCGGATACTTTCGTCCGGAGGCAGCTGATTTTGCATGACTTACAGAAAAATATTTTTTCTCTTCCAAAACCTAAGTCCTCTTCCATAAAGACCCAGGCGGGTCTCCGTGGCCATTGTATCCGCCCTGCGAGCTCCGGAGGACACTTTATGTTCTTAACTCTCATCACCGTTCCACCACCAGTCTGGCGACCTTAGAACCGTTCGGGCATGGAAGTCCGGTCGGCACCGGCGGTGCTCCGTAAGCTCCGAGGCCGACAGGGTGCACCGAAAGCGGACACATCCCCGAGCACCAGCCCGACTTAGAGTGACTCTGGGCGGACTCAGAGCCTGCAAACACCTGCATGGACCTCTAGGCGGACATCCCCGAGCACCAGCTCGACTTAGAGTGACTCTGGGCGGAGTTACATTCGTAATTAACCCCCCTGGACCTCCAGGCGGACATCCCCGAGCACCAGCCCGACTTAGAGTGACTCTGGGCGGACTCATAGCCTGCAAACACCCACATGGACCTCTAGGCGGACATCCCCGAGCACTAGCCCGACTTAGAGTGACTCTGGGCGGACTCAGAGCCTGCAAACACCTGCATGGACCTCTAGGCGGACATCCCCTATGCACCAGCTCGACTTAGAGTGACTCTGGGCGGAGTTACATTCGTAATTAACCCCCCTGGACCTCCAGGCGGACATCCCCGAGCACCAGCCCGACTTAGAGTGACTCTGGGCGGACTCATAGCCTGCAAACACCCACATGGACCTCTAGGCGGACATCCCCGAGCACTAGCCCGACTTAGAGTGACTCTGGGTGGACTCAGAGCCTGCAAACACCCGCTTGGACCTCCAGGCGGACATCCCCGAGCACCAGCCCGACTTAGAGTGACTATGGGCGGAGTTACATTCGTAATTAACCCCCCTGGACCTCCAGGCGGACATCCCCGAGCACCAGCCCAACTTAGAGTGACTATGGGCGGAGTTACATTCGTAATTAACCCCCCTGGACCTCCAGGTGGACATCCCCGAGCACCAGCCCGACTTAGAGTGACTATGGGCGGAGTTACATTCCTAAATTCGTTCCCCTGGACCCCGGCGGCTCCTGGACCTCCTGGCGGACATCCCCGAGCACCAGCCCGACTTAGAGTGACTATGGGCGGAGTTACATTCCTAAATTCTTCCCCTGGACCTCCTGGCGGACATCCCCGAGCACCAGCCCGACTTAGAGTGAATATGGGTGGACTTAAATTCAAAATTCACCCCCCTGGACCTCCAGGCGGACATCCCAGACCACCAGCCCGACTTAGAGTGACTCTGGGCAGACTCAGAGCCTGCAAACACCCGCATGGACCTCCAGGCGGACATACCAAACCACCATCCCGACTCAGGTGCCTCTGGCCGGCCTCACCTCCGGGGAAGGCTGCCCTGGAGCTACCTGGCGCACTGTCTGGCCCCTGTGCACCCGCTCTTACGCACCCCCCTTCGGGCTAAGCACAACAGGCCCGCGCCCTTCCGGACGACCAGGCAGCTGGTCAACCCGAAAGGACTTAGATTTTTTTCGCCTCGGACGCCCGTGCATCCGGCTGGTCAACCCGAAGGGACTTAGGTTTTTTTCCTGCTCGGCCCCCTCGGCCGGTCGGCCCGAAGGGACTTGGGTTCCGGCTGGTTCTTTGGTTTTCCTGCTGGTACACCCCGATGGAGTGCCGCTCCCCCGGGGCCGGGGAGGGTCCCAGAGTGCCGCCGGAGGCCGGTGGACGCTCCCCGACAAAACCCAGCTCACGTTCCCTGTTAGTGGGTGAACAATCCAACGCTTGGCGAATTCTGTTCGCAATGATAGGAAGAGCCGACATCAAAGGATCAAAAAGCGAAGTCCCTGTGAACGCTTGGCCGCCACAAGCCAGTTATCCCTAATAACCTAATAACTAATAAGACTAATAACTAATAACCGCAATATGGATTCTATCACGGAGAAGCTCACGACTTTGCAAAGGAAAATTTATGTTGTGGGAGACCAAATTGGGCAAAATGGACAAAGAGAGCAGCCGTGAAAATGGAATGCGGTTGCTCGCACCAAGACAAAACAACCAATCTTATCTTTTTCGACTCCCCCGTATCAGCCTTGGCCAAGGCTGCTGCTGGAATTCAACCCTGAGTGGAGCAGTGCGGAGAGACGCTCTTGCGTCCCTCCCCCATTCTACTGAAACACCTGCACAGACTATCACACAGACAATCACACACACACACAAACATGAACGCACTCGAGGGCGGTCACCCATCCCCCATCCATCGCCTCCGTGGCTTTGACCCACCAGCCTGACAAGCGGGTCTGTATACGGCGCCCATGGCAGCAGGATCAGATGGCTGCTTGTTGGAACTGGATTACTTATCCCTGTTGCAAGTCTTGTCTATGGTGTATTGTGTACATGTTTTTCTCCTCACCTTCCCCATGTTATGCTTTATCTTCTTCTAAAAAATGTATTTCGTTGCACTGTACTTGTATGTGTGTAATGACAATAAATTGAATCAAATCAAATCAAAATCCCTGTGGTAACTTTTCTGACACCTCCTGCTTAAAACCCAAAATACCAGAAGGATCGTGAGGCCCCGCTTTCGCGGTCCGTACTCATACTGAAAATCAAGATGGCAAGGGGCCGAGGGCTTGACGCCAGAAGCGAGAGCCCGCGGGGGGCTTGCCTCCCCGCCTCACCGGGTGAGTGAGGAAACGATAAGAGTATTTGGTATTTCACCGTTGGCGCCCGCGCGAGGCGGGGCCTCCCACTTATCCTACACCCCTCATGTCTCTTCACGGTGCCAGACTAGGAGTCAGCTCAACAGGGTCTTCTTTCCCCGCTGATTCCGCCAAGCCCGTTCCCTTGGATGTGGTTTCGCTAGATTTACATTTACATTTATTCATTTGGCTTTTATCCAAAGCGACTTACAAGTAGTTTTTTTATACAGTGGCACATTACTGCAGAGCAATCAGGGGTAAGGTGCCTTGCTCAAGGGCCCTTCAGTCATGACCTGCTGGCACTGAGATTTGAACCTGCAACCTTCTGATCACAAGCCCAACGCTCTAACCATTAGGCCACAGCTGACCCCATATAGCAGGTAGGGACAGTGGGAATCTCGTTCATCCATTCATGCGCGTCACTAATTAGATGATGAGGCATTTTGCTACTTTAAGGGAGGAAACCACCGCTTTGGCTCCCCCCGTACTTGGACGAGAGAGAGGGGGTCCTCCTATCCAGCATGTTTGCTAGGAGGCCGTCTCCGAAATACTACGCCGTAAAACTCTGATTGGAATTAGTCACCGTATAGAAACGCATGAATGTTACTCACCCGGCATGAGAACCTTGGTGCCCATCTTACTCCCTACAACAGGACAAATTGAGTAGCTACCGGAACTCGTCTAATCATCACGAGATCCATGTCCTTCGCCGCATCCAGGTCCGCTTCAGCCGTTCCTTGTCCGATAGGGTTTTTGCGGAGTGCTAGGTCCTCTCCCCCCGCCCCCGCCGTCCTCATCCTGCGGGATAAGCACAAACGAACACAGAAAGAGAAAACTTTGCGGGTTTCCGATGTCAGTGCAAGCTCATGGATTGTAAACCCTGCCGTACCGATGCCGTCTCCGTCAATTCCAAGTCAATTCGGGTAATACCCCAGGTGGCTGCTCAACGTCTCCTCCTCCGATGCGGGTACGCTAAGTCTGCTGAAGGACCGCAGGATGTCCAACGAGTAGAGATGAACTCTCCGCGATGCCAGACGTGCGAAACTTCGTGCTATAGACCGACCCATTCCTATAGCCGTCAAGACCTGCTCGTTGCCGGTGTACCACAGGCCTCGGGCTCCCAGGGGGAACCCGACAATCCGGAGGTTGCCAACTCCTAGCTTATGTGCGAAATATTATCTGTCTTTAAAGTTTTCAAACTACACTACTGTCCTTAAAGTTCAACCAACCAGACTGTGCAAGATAGGACCATTAAAGTAAGGTGGGGATTTGACACGCACACCGAAACACGCATGTGATTGGACAGAAAGTGAGGCTTCGTTTGTCATCAACCACGTGATTTACATTTAGTCATTTAGCAGACGCTTTTATCCAAAGCGACTTAGAAAGAGTTCAGGGAGCAATAAGTCATACAAAGAGCGATAGTACAATAGGTGCTAATACAAAGTTACTAGTTTCAACAAAAGCCAGACCACTACCTGTTGAGAGAAGAGGGTTAGTGTACATTTTCTTTCTTTCTTTCTTTTTTTCCTTTCATTTGTCTGTCAAGTATTCACCAAAGAGGTGTGTTTTAAGTAGTTTTTCAGTGAATTCAGTGAAAACAATGCACGCCTCGAAACGGTGCTTCATTGGAAATTGCGCTGCGTGCTCGATACGCGCATCGGGTCTTCGGTGTTGTAACATCACTATCAAATATGTTATAAACATGTTCTTGTGTGGTTACCTTAGATGTTATTATCAACAGTTGATGAAGGTTATATGGTGACGTGTCGAGGTGGTTGAGTACGATGGAACCCTCAATGACGATCCCCACATCCATCTTCATTACGCACAAGGTACAGAGCCATCGTCTCTGCTGCAAGATCTTCTTCCACATTGAAAAAATAAACTAACTACATAAATCAGCTTTACAAACATGTTGTAAGTTTCTATTATTTTAACTAGCATATATGACACATTTGAACACGTGAACAGACACATGCAACTAACAACAATAACAACAATAATAATAAAGCTGACTTTAGCACTAATGAAGGTATCCGTGCATTTTGTTCGCGTTGTGAACCGAAAGTCGATCTACACCTCAATACTGGACAATGGCCACTAGGTGGCGCACATACACCATGACAATCAGAACACACTTACATGAAACTGAACGCTGTCGGCGTCTCTAACAATTTATTCACAGCGCTCAATATTATGCACGTGAATTATTGTCTTATTGTGACAAATCTTAGGAATCTAAAATAAATGTTTCATCAGTGTTTTATAAAATCATTTATGTGAGAAGAGAAATTGATTCATAAATGACAAGAGTGAACATAAGAAACATTTATGAACCGCTCTATGTCTGGTGGTACACGTACGTTTAATTCAATATTATGTTTAAATTATTATCTTATCATGACAAACTATATATTGTCGGAAAGGTCAAGGACTCTAGAATGCATATATGATCAGTAATGTGCCCAGCATGCAACCTGTTGCTGTTTCCACGAGACACGTGATTGTTTCTGTAGATGACCTCTAACAGTGTTTTATTATAATTATTCTGTTTCGTACCTTTTATTTCATGTGACTTTTATTTTGTCATCACGTTATCTGTGGGGGGGGGTGCTAATCACTCCGCGCTCACACTTGTTCAATGCAAAACTTGAGTTACTAGTTCTCCAAAGTGCAAGTTGAGTATATGACGGCAGCTTTCCCTGGATCACCACTTTTAGCACCCTTTGATATGCGGAGCGAGGTATGTGGTCCATTGTAATATTCTATTTCATTTAAATTAATTTATGCTGTCATGTAAATGGTAACGAGATTCATTTCTCATTATGGCTGTTGCCTGCTAGGCTGTTATCTATGCGATGCTAGCTTGCTATAAAGTGCTTTTGTTAAGGGATTATTTGGTATCTAACTAAATTGCCTTTTGTTATTTCCTAAGTTTTCACGGTGTTGGTGTTATTGCACACTCGACTGAATTAAAGTACACCCGTATGGAAACACTCCCAAGCCTGTTTATTCCAAGTTAAAGGGACCCTACAGTTTCTATTACTGGCACGATGAACATCATTTATAATAATTGTTGTAATAGTTAGAATGTTCTAAAATGCTGTAAATACTTCGTAAAATGTTGAAATTTGCAAATTGTTTATTTTATAATATTTTTTCTAAAATCCATTTCTTGTTTTTTATTTATTATTTTGTGTCCATTTGTCCACACTGTTCATTGTGTCTGCTGATCTCATGGACAAAGTCAAAAGAAAGTGAGAAAAGCATCTCAATGTGTTTCTTTAATGTTAAATGTCATAGCAAGTAAGTAAGTTTGAAGAGCAAGCATTGGTAAGCATTGGAGACCCCTAGTGGATTTCTGTGGTAGAGCAGCTAAAAGAGTCAAAGAAAAGTTATTATGTTCTCAATCAAGAGCAAATATATTGGATTAGTATTAAATAACTGTTTACGGGTCCAAGCAAGGTTACAGCTGACCTTCCAGGTTTTTTTACCATTTCTAAACTACAATTCAATAAAATGCATTAAAAAACACAGCAAAATAACTGAAAACCAAAATACTCAAAATGATGTCAAATATGAAGGTTTTGATTATAGTAAAGTCATTGCTTTATGTATTTGTAGCTCTTAAGTGTCATAATGTTCAATTGTTTCTGGCGTATGAGTTGGGGTCTGTACCAGCACACGCTCAGCTCAGCTCCAGCTCTACCCGAGTCAGATCCCAGAGAGTTTCTCACCTTAAACATTTGTATTTAAACAGATTTTATTGAAATGTTGATAATAAGCCATTTAGAAATATTACTGCTATTTCATTTTATTACTGTAACTGTACAGGTTTCAGTTTATTTTTCCCGAAACAAAACTACATAACAGGCACTTTCACTCATAAATAATGAAATAAAATGTTTTATACGAGAGAAACTGGTTCCAGATAGATCACATTGGAGAAATAACAAAGATTTCTTTGAGACGTAAGTTGAATTCTACTGTGACTGATACACACTGAGGTAAACTCTCCTCTTTGCACTTATACCTCTGCTGCACACGCGACCTCCAACAGTTTATATGCGACGCTTTACTGTATATATTTGGAACATTACAATGAGTTTGATGATATGTCCAGTTTTATTATGTGGAAATGGAAATCCATATTGTCCCTTACAGTTAACCGCTTTTATTGCACGCAAGCATTCATTTGCAGGTTTAACCTCAACCCATGTACACTTACAAGGACAGAAAAGCAAACTCATCATCTCGTCGTCTTTTCATTACACACATGTATGACTTCCTTTCTTATGCAGATCTCAGAAGAAGCTGTTTTGAAGAACGTTTGAAACAAAAACCCTCAGTGCCATTGACTTGACATTGGTTTTGTGTCTATACAATAGATACCGATGTTTAGTTTTCCAGCATTCTTCAAAATATCTTTTGTGTTCTGCAGTGTTAAGAAAGTCAAACAGACTTGAAATGACAAGAGAGCAAGTAAAGAAATTACAGGATTTGCACTTTTGGTGAACTTTCATTTTAGTCAGAGACTCTCTAGTTCCTCTGTGTCAGACCCGGTCAAAAACTATGTTTTTATTATGACCTTGAGCTACACTTACAAGTTTTACTGTTGTCTACACCAAAGTTTTCATAAACTTACATTCTTATTTCTTTCATTTCAGCTGTCACTTTGGATCGCTTTAGATCCACCAGCTATTCACATCTAAGCAGTGAGTTCATTTTGTCTGTGAACATGACACTAAATCACAAGTCCTGTCAATATTCTTAACCTTGACATATTCTTTAATTAAATGCATTTATTCAGAAATGATACTCAAGGGTTTAAACATGTGGCAATCTTGTGAAGTCCAAATGGATGAACATAACCAAATCATTTACTCTATGATATTAAAGTTGCTCGCATTTTATTTTTTCAGTCATTACAGTTAAAGGAATAGGAAAAACCACACCCACATCTGTTAGTCTACATCCCTTTAGAGGTACTGATACTATGAGTTATCAATACATGTGTGCTTCTGTCCATCTTATCCTCCTTCTCATCCACTGCTTTCTTCAGATATACTGTATATATTCTTCAGATTCTGCTATAATCTGATTCTTTAGCAGTTAAAACTTGATTAGCAGATTTGAACTCACATGATCAATAAACACACAGACCAATCTTTATGAACGTTATTTGAACACACTTCACTTTTTAAATTAAATGCTTTCATTGCTTTCATTATTTATTATATTGTTTTACAGATGAACTACCTTCGATCCTTTGGGGGCTTAAATCCTGCTGCTGCGGTCCGCAAAATGTTGCGCAAGATTGCCACAGATGAGGTCTTGAGGGCCTACAGTCTGAAAGGAAAGAAAAATAAACAGGCCTTCCAAGACCTTCAAATATGACACTTAGGCAAGTTTTGTCCTAACTTGTGTCATTTAAAAGTTTTGTTTTACTGTGTGAACATAAAGGGCGTCTTTATCTGATCAGAGATTGTCTTTCTGTTTTGTAGGAGCAACTGATGTGAGGACGACATTTCTCTTGTTTTAAAATATGCTCCACACAGACATTTGAAACGGTCAACAATGTCATTTTTTATAAGACGGCCAATAGGTTTAGAAAAGACTTGTAGCCTAACAGCGGCATCTAGTGGTGTGATGTTAAAGACGCCTTTATCAAAGTTTAGTCAGTTTCCGTTATAGTAAAACACATTGTACTTGTAGAAACAAAGTCACTTTGTATTAAACTCTTCATATTATTGTCAAATAATTGTATTGTTTTCCATACTGTGCTGTCGCTTTGAGTAGGAAAAGCCTCTGATAAAAGCCTGTACTGTAAATGAACCGCAGGCATATTAATGATCAACATCAGTCACTGGAGACACTGCAGTTCATCATAATGATTCACTTCAACTACAGTGTTTAAGATCCGTCTCACTCATTTCCTTTTTCTTTTCAGAAGATGCTGAAGTGAAGATAGTGGACTTGATGGGGCTTCTGTATGTTTATTAATTACCGGTATGGCGCAGCCGGGGCACCACCCTGGAGCCAGGCCCGGGGTTGATGCTCATATGCGAGCGCCTTTCCCCACGGGGTCCGGCCGGGCTCAGCCCGAAGGAGCGACGTGGGGCCGCCTTCCCGTGGGCTCAGCACGTGTAGGAGAGACCATAGGGGGTCGGTGCATAGTGAATCGGGCGGCGGAGAAGGAGGGGGCCTCGACAGCCTGATCCCTGGACACGGAAACTAGTTCTAGGGACGTGGAACGCTTGGTGAGGCATCTAGATGCATGTGAAACCATAGGCAATGCAACAGCCATCTGTTCGGATAAGACAAGGACTCTGACCATGAACAGAATGAAAGTTGTCCAGGTCCATATCGCTGACAAGCACTACAGGAAGGTCCCTGAACCCGATGTCATTCCTGCCAACATAACACATCAGTGTCAACTGCGCTTATACCACCAAAATCATGTCCCCTGAAAAGGAAGGAGGCCTAAATCAACAGGTGGGCAACAAAGAACTAGGTGTGCTAAAGAACGCTGATGGAAGCTTCCGGATGTTCAGCAAAGGAGCCTCAGAAATTCTGCTGAAGAAGTGTTTTAAAATCCGGGCGAGGCAAAGGTTTTTCGTCCCAGGGCTTAACGTTGAACAATGGCTGTGGTGTACCTTCTTGGGCTTTGGGTCTCTACTTTGGGGACAGGTCATCTCCACCGTCCCCACGAGCCGGCTGAAGTTCTTGAAGACGGCGGGTCACGGAAGGCAAAAAGAAGAAATCCCAGACGATGAGCTGGACGACCAGGACGAAATAGACCAGGACGAAATAGACCACGCCGAGCGAGAGCTCCGCAGGGGACAGATCCTCTGGTTCAGAGGCCTCAACCGCATACAGACTCAGATCCGAGTGGTGAATGCTTTCCGCAGCTCGCTGTCGCCCTCTGAGTCCCGCAGCTCCATCCATAACTTTATGACCCACACGGAGTTCCGGATAGAGGACTCGGAGCCTTACATCCCCCTCATCGATGACACGGACGCAGAGGACGACGCCCCCACTAAGAGAAATGCAACGCCCCCCCGCCTGCGCCCAATCAGAACAATAATGCAGTTGACAGTTGCATCCACCTCTTCCTGGATCCTAGCAAGTCAGCCACACCCTCAACTCCTGGAAGCCCAATGCACAGCTTAGAGACATCCCTTTGATTAGCTCCGCCCCTCAGTACGACAGACAACACCAGAGACTTAAGCCTGGAGAACTCATAGAGGAGAGGAGCGGAGCCAAGAATCTCTCGGGAGCTTAGCTATTAGCTTTTGTTTCTCTTTATCTGGATGGTGTTGTACATTTTGCCCTTTGCTTATTCAAACACTGATTTCAGCATCATTTGGCTGTTAATATTTTGAATTATTTGTGTTTTTTTGGAAGACACAGGTCTGTTTACAAAGTTTGTAGATACTTTTCTTTCCCTCTGTTTGTTGGTGGAAGAGCTTCCTGAAACCGAGACATGGGGACAAATGAAATAAGAGAATTTTTCAGAGACTTCTGTATTTTCAGGAAAAAGGGTGTTTCTATGGAAACTGAACGATTTTTGCCTGCAATTTTTATTTGTTATATATTTGTGGATACATAGAGCCTTCTAGCCAAATAGATAACACTAAGGCTTGTATAGCAATGAGCAGAGGTATTGAGGTCCATTGGAGATTTTTAATTGGACAGATGAGGGGAGGGGCTGTAGACAAGGATCTCTATCCATACATCTCCTTGCATACTCACTACATCACCCCTTAAAGTCATTTTAGAATTTTTATTTGTAACAGTCACTTGAGCAACATCAAATTCCCTTTGCATTATTGTATAAGTTGAGAAGGTGAGGCCACAAAAGGCCAGATAATGAATACATCTGTACTTAACTATTTTAAATGGTCCACAGTCACTTAAACAATGACATTAAGTTCCTGGTAATGTATCATAAAGTTTGTTTACTCAGGCTCAAACCAAGAAAATTGAATTGAAAAGAATGCAATGATTGAAAACATTTTAACTTAAGATTTTGTCTTTAGGTAGCAAATTGTTGTCTCGTTAAAAAGGAAAAATAAAGGAAGGAAAAATGTGTGAATTGCTTTAAAAAAAAAAAAACGCTTACGGCCAGACCACCCTGAGCACGCCCGCTCTCGTCTGATGTCGGACGCAAAGCAGGGTCGGGCCTGGTCAGTACTTGGATGGGAGACCGCCTGGGAATACCAGGTGCTGTAAGCTTGCTGCTTTGGAACAATGCAAATTGTGAAAAGCGCTATATAAATACAATTGAATCGAATATCTGTTCTGGGAACCAAAAATGTATTGTTGGGTAAGCACTTGTAACGTTAGGCCTATATACAGTGCATTCATAAAGTAGTCAATTTGTTGTTCTACTGACAGTTTGTTCTTTTTCCAGCCAGATGCAGACTTTATTCTCAGCAATGTTCCCCTGAAATGAGTGAGAGAGGAACTTCAAGGGCTTCGGTAGAGAGCAAAATCATAAACTACTTCCTTCAAGAAATTGAATGTGGAGGTGGGCTTTGCATTGTATTGTGTTTCATTATTATTCTTAATGGGATGGTTTTTTCTCAAAATGTAAAG
Source organism: Barbatula barbatula (assembly GCA_037178815.1). Taxonomy (NCBI): domain Eukaryota; kingdom Metazoa; phylum Chordata; class Actinopteri; order Cypriniformes; family Nemacheilidae; genus Barbatula; species Barbatula barbatula. The sequence continues at coordinate 72,094 of CM074099.1, forward strand.
ATATGACTTTCTTCATCAAAAATGGGATACTGAACTGGAAAAGAGAAAAAGAGACTTTTAGAAAATAAGATTTGTCCAGTGTTTTCAGAATTGCTATAAGTCTCTCAGTCTTTTGGCAGTTCTTCATTTTTCTCTTTACACAAAATGCTGAAGATACAGCAGAAGTGGAAACTGAGCCATCATCCTAGCTCACTGTCCCGAGAGTCATGCAGTGGATTACAGGCCAGGGGCATAAGCCACGACTGCTCTCGGTACAGATGGACAAAGATCTGCTGCTAGAAAACGGCGATCTATTCCGACGCCTGTACCGATTTACGGTCAACCTGACTCCTATGATTAGAAGAACGAGGTTTACTCAGTTAAGCATTCTGTCTTTCGGATCTATATCATTAAATGCATAAACAGAATTGCATTTCTGATAAAAGTGACGTTTTCATGATTTTCATGTGTTTACGGTTGTTCTGAAATAAGTGATGAAGGATGATGCTTTTATGTTTAGTGCAGAAAAAAACAAACCACCACCTTGGAATGATAAGGTTTTATATGTGTTATGAACAGTTTTGCTTCAAAGTTTCATTTAACTTTCTAGATAGAATCCTTTTGTTTTCTAAAAAAGTCCCAACATGGCCAAAACATATCGTAACTTCACATGTTTTAAATATGAGAATAACTAGAGACTTATAATTCCAAGGTGATAAAATAAGTTTTTTTGGATATTGTTTTATGCGGATTTAAACATTATTTTATCTACGTTTTTATTGAACCTTTTTACAGTGCTTGTTTTGTATCTTTTTTCAAACATCTGTGATTTGCCATCCACAAAGGAGTGTCTGGGTAATGTCACGATCCTGTATGTGGTGGAACAACATTGTAAAGAACTGGACGGCTGAACAGTGGTTGCAGAACTTCAGAATGAAAAGAGCATCCTTTATGCACCTCTGCAGCGTTCTCCGGCCATCCCTTACACCAGCGCTATTCAAATACATTTGCAGGGAGGCCAAACTAGGAAATTCCAAAATGTGTGACGGCCGGACGGACAAATTGATATCAGCTAAAGGAAATTAAAATATACTATATACTTTTGGTTTCCTTTATAATTTCAACACATTCAACTTGTATTGATTAGGCCTCCAACAAAGTGCAAAACTGCAAATCCTGAGACATATACACAGCAAACATAAGTAATAGCTTATATACAGTATATCTAAAAATCAAACAATCAAAATAAAGCTGTCATAACTGCAGTTTCAGTATCAAATCTTATTTGGGGAAATAACACCATTCAAATATCCCTGATGTATATGTTTCAGACAGTGAGTACACATTTTAAAACTCGAAAAAACATTTCAAGTGTACAGTAAGTACAAATCTGCTAACTGTGTGCTGTAAACATGCTCTTGATGAAAACTAACTAATAACAAGAATATTTATTTGAGCTTATTTATCAGTGAGAGTATGTGACTCAGTGGGAAAAGTGGCAACGATTTGCTTTTGCCAATTGAACATAATCTGGCTCATATGTGGTAAGTGCAATTCTCAGGCACTGGGATAACTTCTCATTGCTCAGGCAGCAACGTGCCTTTGTTTTGATTGTCTGATGAGGTAGGTTTGTCTTTTGTCACAGTCATGCCATTTTGCCTCATGCCCATTGCTAACCTCTGTCTCTCTTTTTTCACGTAGAGGTCGCCTGAGGAGGAGCCATCAGCAACCCAGTCCTACAAGCAGTTCAGCATCATGTTGACGCCACTTAAGCAGAGGTGGTCTCCTAAGGAGTTGCCGATGCGCAGACATCCCGACGATCGCCCCTCCAGCGCCTGTTACAGTGCCTGAGCTGCCACCCTGCTCCCTGCTGCATTGTTCCTCGCCTGCCCCGTGTTGCCCGCCCCCCACCGTTCCTCAAGGAAACCACCCCTCCCACCTCCACCTGTTCCGTCCCTGTTCTTCATTGTTTTTGTTCCTGACCTTCCCAGAGACCCTGTTTTTTGTTCATTCTTACCTGTTCTGTAAATAGTTCACTTGTATGATTACCCTGTTTTGATGTTGTTTTTTCTTTTGTTGTTCAATTAAACCATGCACTTTGCGTTTTAAATGTCCACGTGCCTCCGACTCACTTGATTCTCCTATGGTGCTGGCTAATGATGCTTAATGTAACGAGTAGACCAACATCTTCACTTAAGGTTAACTTCAAGTAACCTGCAGTTAGTTCAACTTAAATGGGATTACAAAAAAAGAGCTAAGAATACATATAATCAACAACATTCACCTTCGAATCAAAAACACATATTAATTCATGTGTTACTGTGCCGAATGTGATGTGCACATCCAAAAGACACAAATACATTGCATTGTACAGAGGTCACAGGTCAAAATGAGCTCACATCCATGAAGGGCCTTCCCCACATGCTGTAAAAAGACACAAGTGAGAATGCAAACACATGTTCATTAATGTTATAAATACGTTCAAAAGGTTATAATACATGGCATTGTGCACTGTGTGCATTGTAAGAGGTCAAAATAAGCTCATGTACGTAGAGAGCATACACCGGAGGCTGAAACAGTCACAATTATACAAAACAAAGTAATCAAACTATGTACAATCAGTGTAAACTAAGCATTTTGTTCATAAAGGGCATAAATAGGAATCATCTATGCATAATGTAGCTGTATAAGTATCCAGAAATGTCATTTAGAAGGCATTTAATGTCGTTTTCTGTGTGCATGAATGAATTTCCTATGAAGCTCAGGTGAGTAAGTGAGAGTGTGTTCTGAGCAAGATGTAAATAAACCGCCTTGAGCAGCCATCATAGTTTTCAGTGAAAGCACATGGTTTTATCGAGCTAAGAAAGCATGTGAGTATAACTTTGCTTTCTTTTAAATGTAATTTCCATGTAAATGTCTCTTAATTCAGCAATACTTGTAGCCCAGTGTGCAATGCAAAGTATTTGTGTCTTTTGCATGTGCTCATCACGCTCTGCAATGTATTACATTTAAGAAGAAAGTGTTTGCATTCTCATAAGTGTCTTTTACAGCATCTGAGGAAGGCCTTGTATCCATATGAGCTCAGTTTGGCCTGTGACCTCTGTACAATACGATGTATTTGTGTCTTTTGCATGTGCTCATCACGCTCTGTACTGTATTACATTAAATGGCACGTGTTTGCATTCTAACTTGTGTAATTTTACTGCATGTGATGTCTGCCCTGCATGCATGTCAGCTCATTTGAACCTTGTGCATGATCGAATTACATGAAACTTCCTTTGTGTTTTTTTTTGTTTCCCAGGTTCCACAGTCTGAATGTCCCCTATGCCACAGGGAAATTACTCATTTTAAACAACACGGAATAGAAAACCTTCAGAAGAGCCAGCTATGGCAGAAGTTGGCAAGGGGCAGGGTCTATCTCGGAGGACAGACCTGCCCCTTGTGCAATGTGTTTTTTAAACAGTTTGAAAAGCACTTTAAAGCATCACATACAGACATCTCTGTAAGTCATTCATAAAACACATTTCATTGCTTCCTTTGTGCTTAGTTTTCTAAAAGGTTAGATGTCAATTTGTCTTTTCCAGTCAAATTCGAAGAAACTTGAAATTAAAAGAATGGAGAGAGAGGTCACCATGGGGAAGTTGCGGGAGCTGAAGGCCAGCAACCCTGCCATCCCCATGGTAACCCTGATGGTTGAGCTGCAAGGCCATACTGGTAGGTGTTAGGTTGTCAATAAAAAGTGTGTATACTACTCAACTGCTCTCCCGTGACATAATAAATCGGAAGGTTGTGTGACTCTTGTATTTTCCCAGGCTCCTGTGACACTTACCCCCAGCGTCAGCTCAGACCGCTCGAACACACTCCCTTCTTCCCCTGCCTCACCTGCCACCAGCCATCCCGAGATGTCAGCCCCTAACACCCCTTTTTTCAGTCCCCGTGTGACTCCTGCTCCTACCACCCCTACCTTCAGCCCTCCTGGCAGTGCCTTCCCTGCCGTGCCTGCCACCCCTTCCCTTCAGCCCCTCTCTTACTCCTGCACCAACCACCCCTAACATTAACCCTCCTGGCAGTGCCTTGCCTGCCGTGCCTGCCACCCCTTCCTTCAGCCCCTCTCTTACTCCTGCACCAACCACCCCTAACATTAACCCTCCTGGCAGTGCCTTCCCTGCCGTGCCTGCCACCCCTTCCTTCAGCCCCTCTCTTACTCCTGCACCAACCACCCCTAACATTAACCCTCCTGGCAGTGCCTTCCCTGCCGTGCCTGCCACCCCTTCCTTCCAGCCCCTCTCTTACTCCTGCACCAACCACCCCTAACATTAACCCTCCTGGCAGTGCCTTCCCTCCGTGCCTGCCACCCCTTCCTTCAGCCCCTCTCTTACTCCTGCACCAACCACCCCTAACATTAACCCTCCTGGCAGTGCCTCCCTCCGTGCCTGCCACCCCTTCCTTCAGCCCCTCTCTTACTCCTGCACCAACCACCCCTAACATTAACCCTCCTGGCAGTGCCTTGCCTGCCGCCGCCACCCCTTCCTTCAGCCCCTCTCTTACTCCTGCACCAACCACCCCTAACATTAACCCTCCTGGCAGTGCCTTCCCTCCCGTGCCTGCCACCCCTTCCTTCAGCCCCTCTCTTACTCCTGCACCAACCACCCCTAACATTAACCCTCCTGGCAGTGCCTCCCTCCCGTGCCTGCCACCCCTTCCTTCAGCCCCTCTCTTACTCCTGCACCAACCACCCCTAACATTAACCCTCCTGGCAGTGCCTGCCTGCCGTGCCTGCCACCCCTTCCTTCAGCCCCTCTCTTACTCCTGCACCAACCACCCCTAACATTAACCCTCCTGGCAGTGCCTTCCCTCCCGTGCCTCCCCCCCACACATCTTCCCTCCCATTCCTGCCTCTACAGCGGGGGAAGCCCCTCTTATTGGTGGAAAAAAAGTCAGCAATTTAACTAACTCTTCCTTTTTCTTTCAGATCACAACTTTAACATTCATGAAGTTAAAGATCTGGGCTTTAGTTTTTTAATGGATTTGTAGTTTTTTTTGTTCATTGCTGAATTAATTATAAAGGTTATGTGTAAGTAGTTTTTAAATAATCTACTTTATTAATTGTTAAATATTGTAGATTCACAGTTTTAAAATGATTGTATATAGTTTGTAAATATTCTCTATGAATTGTTTATTTCATATTTTGTATATAATTGTTTACATAAGATCCATGTTATGAATAAAATGTGATGTTTCTCAATGCATTGTCTCTTTTATATGACTGCACGACTATTGCTTAAGTTTGCTTCCCGAGTCATCCAAGCAGGTTCCTGTTCCCACGACAACCTGGAATAGGACATCAAGATCAACGTACCATTTATCAAAACCAAATTTACTAGCTGCTCCATTCACATATGTAAATGTAAAACAATTCACACATTTTCTCAGAATAATGTCAACCTTGTCACCATGTAAATTCCAGAATAAATCTAATAAGTTCAAATCACCATACATATAATGCAGTCTAACAATGCACATAAGAAATCACATTATACGTCATGCCATGGGAAACTTTCGTTGGGCAAAAAAGTTCTCGTAGGTCACCTGGCTTTGCTGTAAATTGACGCTGGGCAGAATAGTGGGTTAATGGCATAAACTGGGCGTTGGCCGAATAATGTAATTATTCACGTAAGCTGCGGGTCCCACTAAGTTTGAGTTCTGTTTGTTTTTGTGTGGTTATTGTGTCTAAATCGTCTTTTCTTCTCTCTACAGGCAAGGAACAACGGGAGTGTCGAGGACAGATCAAAGATGTCATAGTTCATGTGCCATGACACACGGACGGCTGAGAAGTTCTACGCCTGCAACCTCTCCAGTAAGGAGGCGTGGGAACACAGGCAGCTGTTTGAAAAGGTGCTGGAGGGGACTGATGTGCCGGATGAGCGCGATCCGGTGTGCAAGTTCGGCAAGAGGCCATGCAAGCGAAGGCGGCACGATGAAGATGCGTCTTCGCTGACGTTGCAAAGCACCAGCGAGGCCGAAGCCGAGCCTGTGTACCAGGAGTCGGGCGTGTCCTCACTGGAGTCTGATGAGGTAGGTTTGTCTCTTGTCACAGTCCTGTCTCTGGCAAATTTTGCCTCCTGCACATTGCTAACATCTGTCTCTCTTTTTTCACGTAGAAGTCGCCCGAAAAGGAGCCAACAGCAACCCAGCCCTACAGGGAGGTCGCCATGTTATTGAAGCCACTCAAGCCGAGTTGGTCCCCTGAGGTGTCGCCGATCCGCAGACATCCCGACGATCGCCCCTCCAGCGCCTGATCCAGTGCCTGAGCTGCCAACAAAAATTATAATATTATAATATAGTATTATAAAAAAATTCTAGGTAATTAATTAACATTAAATCATTGAACGTTTTTATTAACATGATAAGACGGCTGTTCCAAAACGTATTTACGGATTGTAGTTGTCTCAAACGCAACAATACTATGCAGACTAGAAAGTAGAGCCTTGCAGAGGAAGGTTGTTACTAAACCGTTCAGCACCTCCAGGACAGAGTTTGGACACACATTACACAAACATACACAATACATCATGTAACATTTATCAATACAGTTGAAGTCAAAAGTTGACATTCCTCTTGCAGAATCTGGAAAATGTAAACATTTAAACCTAATCCAGAATCTTTGCTTTTTCATGATTTCTGTATATTTGACTTATGTCCAACAGTAACTGTATGTTGTTTAGATTCATCTTTTTACATTGAGGACGATCATACACAAATATTACAATCAAAAGAAACATTCAGTGACGCTCAAGAAGTAAACGCCATTCATTTAAAGTCAGGTGGAAGTAAACCTCAGGGCAGGAAAGAGTTAAAAATAAATCGTCACTTTCAAAATACCTCTTATTTTTCCCAAATGTTCTACATTTTCAAGTTTCTGCAAAGGAGACGTAAACTTTTGACTTGATTTGAATATATGATATTACATTATTAAACTATAACTATTTTTGTTCAGTGGAGTTGTGAGTATATGCTGAGGTCTGTCTAATGGTAGTTCATCACTGAGGTGACTGGAGTCACTGAAGACCCTCTGAGCGTTCCTCACACCCATCCTTCTGTAGATGTCCTGGAGGGAGAGAAGCTCAGCTCCAACAATGTGATGGCCTGTTTGTAGCACCCTCTGCAGAGCTTTGCGGTTTGGGTGGAGCTGTTGTCACACCAGGCTGTGTCGTAAACACTTAAGATCAGGTGTAAAATAAGCTGAAGATTGCAGAGCTTATTCCATACTTCATCAGTTATCTCAAAAATAAAGAGAGGGCCTTTTTCACCATCACCCATGTGAGGTTTTTATATAAACGTCAGGGAAACTGAAGTGGCTGACTCTCTCCACAGTCATGGAGTTGGTGGGTGGTGGTGGTGGTGGTGGTCATCTTCTCTTTGAGGATGAGATGATTCTCCTTGCACCGGTGTGTCAGGGTATTTGTTGTACCCTCGCCGCCTGATGAGGGGAAATAAACAGTTAGAAAAAAACCACAGATGTCAGAGCGGCTGTGTCTTCTGATGCTGTGTATTGACTATCACTTAACATCACAAATAGCAATCATGTCACTAAACATCAGTGTATACACTGTTTCAACTTTTGGGATTCAGGATCAAATGAATGCCATACAGCTTACATTAACAACCATTAGAGACATTTTTAGAGACATAAAAAAACTTATGAAAATCAATTGAAAACATATGACATATAACTTAATGTTATATTATTTTTGTCAGATTAATTCACTAATAAACCATTGAATCATTCAGAAACAGAATTGTTGCTACAACCGCATGGCTAGCATACTAGCCCGAAAGATAAAACTAAAATCTAAAACATTCAAACACTCGAAAACAACTCTTGAGACACTTCGAAAAATAGCATTCACATTACACATTAATGTTACTATTTTAAGAAAATACAAACACTTTAAAGCTTGACTTGAGCAGCGCGCTCCTCACCCTCATAGGTGAACACTCACAGAGAAAGACAAAAGTAATCAAAACAGATCAACTGATCGAAGACATTTCGTTATTAACATAAAATATGTAATATTACCCACTAATGTAAGGTCCAAATTAAATACATACAAAATAATATTAACTTAAATATAAACTCTTTTGCATTGTTTATTATAACCTCCACATATTCACCGCTTACTGTGTCATGATTCTGCCTACTCTTGTCTTGATTTTCTGGTCTGGGGCAGAATCATGACAGACTCACGTGTTTTATGTGGAGAGAAACATATTATTGTCCATCAGGACATAATATGCGTTCTCTCCAGTCTCGTCATTGGCCCCGCCCCTCTCGTTCCTAGTATTGCTTTCCTCCTGTGTCTCATTACCCACACCTGCCCTTCGTTATCTCCTTTGTTAGTTTCCCTATAAGATGCCCTCATGTCTATTGTCTTGTGCTCGTTCGTTGTTCATGTTTCCTGTACTTGTTCCCTGGTAAAGTTCATGTTCTTGTACCCTGTTTGTATAGTTCTTAGTTGTTATTCCTAGTTGTTTCTTTTTGCCCCCCTTGTGGGAAGTATTTGTTTTCAGTTTTTGTCTAGTTAGAGTTTTCCCCCATCGTGGGTGTTTGTTTCTGTTTTGTATATATATATTAAAGTCATTGTGTCAACCCCTTCATCCCCGTGTCTGCCTGCACTTGGGTTCTCCCTTTAACCAAATCGTGACATACTGTTTCAGTGATCTGATCAGTTCAGTCATTTTTCTGATGTCAAGACAATTCAGGTTTCAGATGTCTTTCCCAAAACCTGTCAGGCTTAGTTCAGCCAGACTGCAGTCTGAAACAGGCACACAAGAGTTTCGGTTAACAGGTGTACATGTACATTTATTTAAAGTTGTCCATTTATTTGACTTAATATACAGTTTATTGTGTATTGGTGAAAACACAACTCAGCAGATATATTTATCTTAACTAAACTTGACTAGAATATCATATTATGCATTAAGAGTTTTCATTAAAACTTCTCACCATGGGTTGCAAGTCGTCCTTAAAAGAGTTCCTGAGAAAAGACTAAAGCGTTACTAATATTGAAAGTTATGGAGTAAGTCAAAGCTTGTTGTTGGACTTTTCATTCAGTCCTGCATGTTCAAAAATTTGAGGAATTGAAGAGACAATTTTTCACAAAAGCCATGTTAAAAAAAGTCTCGGTTACGTCTGTAACCTCCGTTCCCTGATGGAGGGAACGAGAAGTTGTGAGAGACTGACTGGGGTTTGATCTTGAGAACCTACCTTCTCCGAGATAATTAATTATAAAACGCCAATGGGCTTGGCAAATGGCACGCGCACGCCAGTCTCCGCCCCGTACATACGGGTATAAAGGAAGATGGCGGCGGTCATTCACTCACCCTTTATACTGAGGAACCTGAGAGGGCACTCCCGTTCACTGCAGTGATTCGGTGCAGCGTTGTGGCATGAAGTCACAACGTCTCGTTCCCTCCATCAGGGAACGGAGGTTACAGACGTAACCGAGACGTTCCCCTTCAGTCGGTCTCTCGACGTTGTGAGAGACTGACTGGGGATCAATCTTAAACGCCACAGCGATTGCACCGATATCACGTCCTCTAGCGGAGCGACCCTGACTGGGCTAGCGAGTCACAAGAGTGCTACCGCGAGACGTAATCTTCCAGCCACATAGTATTGGTCATACTGAGAAGCCTCTACTGACGGCCTCACGGACAGTGGCGTACGCCTCTAGTAGCGAGGAGCTGTCCGGAGCCGAACACTGGGGAAACACTGCTCTCCTCTTAGAAGAGTGTGTTACGGAGGCCACATCCTACCCGGAGGGGAGGTTACATGTGGAGACATTAACATGGTCTCCCCGGCGGGGAGAACAACATGCGGAAAGGTGTTAGCCGGAATAGGGGGACAATCCAGGTGGGATTACCACCGGCGGGGAGGTCACAGATTCACCAATCGGGAAATCCTGAGTGAGGAATTCAACACACGGGACGACCCAGAGGGGAGTCACTATGTATAGGGCACTAGTCCTAGTACAGGGGTCTGCCTGAGCAGGGATGAGTCTACCTATAACGGACCTGGTTCTAACAGACGGCTCCGCTCAGTCTGTTACCAAGTGCAATGCTTAGTGATGGATGGAATGCCTATACTTCGCCCAAGAGGGGAAAGTAGGGAGGCTACAATAGCGCACTAGTCTCACCTGGTGAGGGGAGAAGGCGCTTTCGCAGGCGTACGCCCAAACCAGGAGCCCAACCTAAACGTTGGCGGCGTTTAAGGGCATGTGCTGCAACTGGTTCCAGGTGGAGATTGAAAAACCTCGTGAAGGTACTGGGCGTAGCCCAACCCGCAGTTCTACAAATGTCTGCCAGAGAGGCGGCCTGTGCCAGTGCCCACGAGTGGAGTGGGCTCTCACTGCCAGCGGGCACGGTGATCCTGGGATTGGTACCCAGTGCGCCACCTCTGTTTGGAGACAGCCCCCCCGGGTGCCGTCTCCCAGAACAGACAAAGAGCTGCTCAGAGCTTCTGAGGCTCTGTGTGCTGTCCAGACTGGGGCGCAGCGCGCGTACTGGACACAACACATAAAAGGGTTGGGTCTTCCTCTCCGGAGGGGAGCGCCTGCAGGTTCACCACCTGGTCCCGGAAGGGAGTAGTGGGAAGCTTGGGCACGTTGTCGGGATAGGATCTCAGGACCACGTGAGAATTACCGATCCCGAGTTCCAGGCACCTTTGGGACACAGAGAATGCCTGTAGGTCCCCCACCCTCTTGATGGAGGTGAGCGCCACAAAGAGTGCATCTTTCATCCAACTGAGGAAGATTGGCAATTCTTAGGGGCTCACCAGGGCCGTACCAAGGCCCTGTAGGACCACATTAGGGTCCCAAGAGGGTACGGAGCGCGGCCAAGGTGGACACACCCTTCTCGCGCTCCTGAGGAACCTGGTGACCAGGTTGTGCTGACGGGGATACTTACCTGCGGGTCAGCACTGATCCGATCAGGCAACTCCGCGGGTTCTTCACTTATAAGCGTATGACGGGCAAGCCCTCGTCCCGTCCAGGGGCCAGGCATGGAGGTTCCAGAGGCCTGCGTTGGGGTGCCACAACGTGCCCTTCCCCTGCCACGGAAGGTCCTTCGTCAGGGGAACGGGCCAGGGGGGGCCGTCGCCAGATCTACCAGATCCGAGAGCCAGGTCTGGTTGGGCCAGTATTGCGCCACTACCAGAACCTGCTGCCCCTTTTTCCCTGCCCTTGCACAGGACCTGTGCAGGGAGGCTCACTGGGGGGGAAGACGTACTTCCGCTTGTCCCGCGGCCAGCTGTGTGCTAGGGCATCCGTGCCGAGGGCACCCTCGGTCTGGGAACACCATAGCGGGTAATGGGTGGAGTCCAGGGAGGCAACAGGTCCACCTGTGCCTGCCGAACCGCTTCCCACATGAGCCGGGCTGCACGGGGATGGAGTCGCCACTCTCCGCGGGGAGTACATTGTCGAGAGAGCGCATCAGCTGTCTAGTTCAGGTTGCCCGGAAGAAACGTGGCCCTCAGGGATTTCACCTACTGACTCCAAAGGAGGAGGCGTCGGGCGAGTTGTGATAACTGCGGTGAGCGTATGCCGCCTTGCGATTGATGTACGCCACGGCAGTCGTGCTGTCCAACCGGACAAGCACGTGTTTGTCCCGCACGAGGGGCAGGAGCCTCCTCAGTGCCAGAAGGACTGCCAGCAACTCTAGGCAGTTGATATGCCAACGCATTCCGGGACCCGTCCACCGACCTGATACTGCGTGCCCACTTGCACACTGCACCGCACCCTTGCAGGGAGGCGTCTGTCGTTACCACGACACGCCTCGAAACCTGTCCGAGCGGAACCCACGCTCGGAGAAAAGGTCAAGTCTGACCAGTGTAAGAGAGTGCGAAGGCACTGAGGCGTTACCGTAATCCGCCTGGTGCCGGCGTGCCACGCCGTCCAGGGAACCCGACTCTGTAGCCAGTGCTGAAGCGACCGCCTGTGCATCAACCCGAGAGGGATTACCCCCGTCGAGGACGCCATGTGCCCCAGGAGCCTCTGAAAGTTCTTCAGCGGCGTCGAGGGATTCTGATTGATCAACCTCAGACAGCTTAGCACTGACTGTGCACGCTCGTTGGTGAGACGTGCTGACATACGGACAGAGTCTAGTTCCACACCGAGTTAAGAGGAGCTCTGCGCGGGGGAGAGCTTGCTCTTCTCCTGGTTGACCCGGAGGCCTAGACGGTCTAGGTGCCGAAGCACAAGGTCCCTGTACGTGCACAACACATCTCGCGAGTGTGCCAAGATAAGCCAGTCGTCGAGATAGTTTAGCACTCGCACGCCTTGCTCCCTGACAGGAGCTAAGGCAGCCTCCACTAGTTTGGAAAAAACCTGTGGAGACAGGGCCAGACCGAATGGCAGGACCCTGTACTGATATGCCCTTCCCTCGAACGCGAACCGTAGGCACGGCCGGTGTCGGGGGAGAATAGAGACATGAAAGTACGCGTCCTTCAGGTCATTTGCCACGAACCAATCCTGGTGACGTACCGAGCCCAGGATGCGCCTCTGCGTCAGCATTCTGAACGGCAGCTTATGCAGGTGCTTGTTCAGGCGACGCAGATCCAAAATGGGCCGCAGCTCCCCGCCCTTTTCGGGCACGATGAAGTACAGGCTGTAAAACCCGGACGACATCTCGGTTATAGGGACGGGTTCGACCGCACCCTTCGCCAGAAGGGCGGCGACCTCCTGCCGAAGTACGGAAGCATTTTCTCCTCGCACCGAGGTGTTTCAGGATGCCCCGAAACTTGGGGGGCGCCTGGCGAATTAGATCGAGTAACCGAGACGGACTGTCCTCTCTATCCAGTGTGACGGGCTGGTGCGCTGCCAAGCGCCCAAGAACCCCGACAACGGGACCAGAGGGACAATCTGCTTCACCGTGCCGGGGGAGGCTGGTTCGGTGGCTGACAGTGCGGTCACCTCGCACAGGGGGACCCCCGGGAGGCTGACGGCTCTGTATGTTTACCTGCTTCAGGCAGCCTGACGCAACGTCCGGGGGAGATTGCGGTCGGCGGCCCGATCCATCCAAGACACCGTCTGGACGAGAGTGCTGTGGAGGAAAACCCAGGGGAGATTTGTCTCTTTGTGAGTATGTGGGCACTGGACCCTAAAAAGGGCCAAGACTCGATGGAAACGCGGCAGGCGGCGTCCTTCTCCGATCCGGCGTGTGAAAGGCCGGGAATCGGGCCCAGTAAAATCTCCCCCTGGTTCATCCCGTCAGGGCCGCTCAAGGACCTCTTGGCGGGCTGCTGACGGGGAATAGATGTCCTCTTCCGCGGGGGTCTACTCTGGTGGTGTCGTCCTCTGGAAGGTACCTGGAACCAGAGGGCCGCCGCGGGAGGGCAGGGCTGCTGGGAGCAAGGCTGCGCCCGAGACCATGCCGACCTGTTGGCGGGCATGTTGCGGCGTGGCAGGATCTGTTCGATCGCCTCAGCCTGCTTCCAGACTGCGGAGAACTCCACGGTATCACCAAGCAGCCCTGCTTGCGAGATGGGCGCATCCAGAAGGCAGGCCTTCTGGGTGCCGCTTACCTGCGCAAGACTACACCACAGATGCCTCTCTTGGACCACCATTGTGGACATCGACCGACCCAGGGCACGTGCCGTGGCCTTCGTCGCTCGTAGCGGTACTGTGGCAGTACGCAGCTCATCATACGAGTTGGGTCAGACTTCCCGCCGTCCAAATCCTTCAGGACTTTCGCCTGAAAAACCTGGAGGACCGCCATGGCGTGGAGAGCGGAGGCGGTTCGTCCAGCAGCCCTGCAAGCCTTCGACACGAGTGTCGAAGAGAGCTTACATACTCTGGCCGGGAGCCTAGGTCAAGCCCCCCAAGTGGCAGCTGTCTGCATCTAGCCGCGAGCGTTCCGGGGAGGGTGTTGTTACACCCTGCAACCCGATGCACGCGGCTACCCGGGAAAGCATGGCCGACATCTCAGCGTCAGTCTCCTCCGGAGCTCGACTGCCTGACGACAGGAGATCAGAGGAGTCTTCCGCATCCGATGCCAGTAGGCAGCTGTCCGACGCAGCGACAGAGATAGCGTCATCATCCGTGTGCGAAGTCTTACCACTATGAGACGGCCGTCTGCCGCTCGTAGGGGACGAACCAGGTGAGCGTGAAGGGGTATAGATGGTCCGCGAGCGTGAAGCTGACGGAGCAACATCTATCGGAGTCCCTAAATCACCCCGCCGCTCGCCAAAGCGGTCAACCTCGCCGAAACGGCAGCTGAACACGCCTGGGAAACTGACGGGGTGGTGGCAGCGCTCAAAAGAACGTAGCCACCGTGACCGCAACACCCTGATTGCTATGTCCGCACACACGGGACATACAGCATCAATGAAACCTGCCTCAGCATGCTTGCCAAGCAAGTGACACAGGAATCATGGCCGTCAGACTCCGGGATGAGTCTGTCGCACCCAAGGATATAGCTACGAGACATGCCGGAGGGACTTACCTCTTAAGGTCTGTAGCCTTCTGCCGAAACGCCCAGGGGAAGTCCACCGAAAGGAGAAGTCCGCTGCTCCGCGTCATAAATCCAGCAGGTTAAAAGTTTTCTCGAAGTCGAGTATCGCGTGTAGCATCAGCAAACACACAGGTTCCGAAGAACAAAGGATGAGTGAATGACCGCCGCCATCTTTCTTTATACCCGTATGTACGGGGCGGAGACTGGCGTGCGCGTGCCATTTGCCAAGCCCATTGGCATTTTATAATTAATTATCTCAGAGAATGTAGGTTCTCAAGATCAAACCCCAGTCAGTCTCTCACAACGTCGAGAGACCGACTGAAGGGGAACAGCCTTATTCTGACAGTAGCAAACTGTTTTTTATTAAAACAGTAATATACTGTAGAAAAAATTCACCCTGGGCAATATTTTGCAAGGCAAGGCAAGTTTATTTGTATAGCACATTTCATACACAATGGCAATTCAAAGTGCTTTACATAGAAGAAATTAAAAATATCCATTTGATAAAACAGTTAAGAAATAAGAAAAATAAAAGTAACCAGTTAAGAATAAAAAATAAAATTACAAAGTTTAGAACAAATAAGAAAAATAAAAATTAACCAGTTAAGAATAAAAATAAAATAAAATATAGTTTAGAATAGATAATAAATAAAATAAAGTACAGCACAAACAGTCGGACGGTCAGAGGCACAGTGGCACATTAATCAAATTCAAAGTTAAACAGATGTGTTTTGAGTCTGGATTTGAATGTGACTACTGTGGGAGCACATCTGATCTCTTCTGGAAGCTGGTTCCAGCTGCGGCTCGCATAATAGCTAAATGCAGACTCTCCTTGCTTAGAGTGAACCCTTGGTATTTCTAGCTGATGCGATCCTAATGACCTGAGTGTTCTTTTGGGTCTGTATTCAATGAGCATATCTGCAATGTATTTAGGTCCTAGGCCATTGAACCATTTATATACCAGTAATAAAACTTTAAAATCTATCCTATATGTAACTGGTAGCCAGTGTAAAGACCTGAGGACTGGTGTGATATGATCATTTTTTCTGGTTCCGCTCAGAATCCTTGCCGCAGCATTCTGTATGAGCTGCATCTGTCTTATGGTCTTTTTGGGGAGGCCAGTAAGGAGTCCATTACAATAATCCACCCTGCTGGTGATGAAAGCATGCACTAGTTTCTCTAAGTCTTGACTGGAAACAAAGCATCTAATTCTTGCAATATTTTTCAGATGATAGTATGCTGATTTAGTTATTGCTTTGACATGACTACTGAAGCTAAGATCTGACTCTAGCGACACACCGAGATTCCTGACTTGATTTTTTGTTGTTTGACCTTTAGAGTGAAGGTACACGTTCACCTTGAGAACTTCATCTTTATTTCCAAATGCAATGACTTCAGTTTTGTCTTTGTTTAACCGAAGAAAGTTTTGGCACATCCAACTATTTATTTCATCAATGCATTTGAGCAGGGAGTCAATGGGGCTGTTATCGTATAGGGCTAAGTATATCTGTGTGTCGTCTGCATAGCTGTGGTAAGCAATTTGGTTATTTCTCATTATTTGGCTCATTGGGAGCATGTACAGGTTGAATAGGAGAGGCGCAAGAATTGAGCCTTGGGGGACTCCGCATGTCATGGATGTCCACTCAGACTTATGGTCACCTATACTCACATAATAACCTCTTCTTCTAGGTATGACCTGAACCATTTTAGGACTATCCCAGAAAGGATGCACAGAAAATGCAGCACTGAGGTCGAGTAGGACCAGCACGGATAATTTTCCTGAATCAGTACTTAAGCGAATGTCGTTTACTATCTTAATGAGCGCTGTCTCTGTGCTGTGATGCGGGCGGAACCCAGATTGAAAATTGTCAAAGTATCCGTTTGAGCTTAAGAATTTGTTCAGCTGGTTGAAGACAACTTTTTCAATTATCTTACCTATGAAGGGAAGATTTGAGATCGGTCTATAGTTGTTTAATATGGTCTTATCCAGATTGCTCTTTTTCAGGAGGGGTTTGACAACAGCAGTTTTCAGGGAGTTTGGGAAACTTCCAGAGAGAAGTGAGGCATTTACCACATCTAGGAGATCTGCTTCTAAACAGTTTAACACACTTTTGAAAAAAGATGTGGGAAGTGCGTCAAGGGCGCAGGTTGATGTTTTAAGGTGTTGAATGGTTTCTTCCAAATTTTTGCCATCAATTTCTTCAAAATCAGACATTGTAACTACTTTCTCAGGTTGTGGTGTGATCTGTCTGACCCCAGCGCTACTCAAGGATGTGCTTATCACCTTTCTAATATTATTGATTTTATCAGAGTAGAAAGAAGCAAACTCACTGCACTTGCTGTCTGACAGCATTTCACTCGGAATCTGGCTTGGGGGGTTTGTCAGTCTGTCTACAGTAGCGAAAAGAGTCCGGGTGTTGTTTAAGTTGCTGTTTATAATATTTGAGAAGAAAGTCTGCCTAGCTTTGCCTAGTTCCATATTGAAAGCATGGATGGTGTCTTTGTAGATGTTATAATGGACTACAAGTTTTGTCTTCCGCCACAAGCGCTCTGCTTTTCTGCATTGTCTTTTCATATTTTGCACCGCTGTTGAGTTTCTCCAAGGTGCTTTTTGTCTACCACTCTTCTTGACTTTCACAGGGGCAATATCATCAATTACACTTTTAACCTTCGAGTTAAAAGAATCAAGGAGAGAATCAACAGAGTCAGCAGATATGCTTGGTGTTAAAGATATGGCCTTCATAAATAGTACACTAGTGTTCTCATTTAAGCATCTCTTCTTGACAGACACAGATCTAACTTCAATGGCAGGAGAGATCAATATATCAAAGAAAATACAGAAATGATCAGATAGTGCTACATCCTTAATAACAATAGATGAAATGTTTAGACCCTTACTGATAAGTAAATCTAGAGTGTGTCCACGATTGTGTGTGGGTCCATGTACATGCTGAGTCAGGTCAAATGTTTTTAAAACAGTTTTGATTTCTTTTGCCATATTGTTTTCTGCATTATCTATGTGAATGTTAAAATCTCCGGCAATAGAGAAACAGTCAAACTCTGAGGAAATTGTTGATAACAGTTCTATAAAGTCCTCAGCAAAGGATGAAGAGTATTTTGGAGGCCTGTAAATAGTGATTAGTAAAATGCGAGGAGCACCTTTTAACACAATGCCCAGATATTCAAAAGACGTGTAATTTCCAAATGATATTTGCTTACATTGATAGACATCTTTAAAAAGAGCAGCTACTCCCCCACCTCTCCTAACTGATCTGCAGACACTCATAAAAGTAAAGTGAGGAGGTGATGCTTCATTGAGGACTGTTGCACTGCAGCTGTCTTCTAGCCAGGTTTCATTTAGAAACATAAAATCCAGGTTGTATGTGGTTATTAAGTCGTTGACTAGAAGTGATTTGTTTTTAAGTGAGCAGATGTTTAAAAGTGCTAACTTAACAGTCTTGCTTTTTGCCCCCATAGCAATCTTGGTTTGACGTGCAATGGGCACCAGATTAGTCTGGTTTGATCTACGACTATTGAAGGCCTTAGACTTTCTGTCGTGTGATAGCACAGCAATAGAAAAAGATACAGGCACACTGGATTCCCGCTTGTTCTGTAAACATTTGATAAAGTTACTGTTATCATAGCGGGGACCCGACACATATCACTTAGAGCTGGTATTAGTTGTTTTTGGTTGACCTCGAGGAGATGGAGGAGGGTGTGGGCCCTGGCATTGTGGTAGAGGCCGAAGAGCTCTCACAGGAGGAGGGCGAAGGCGAGCTGGGTCCGCAGGCTTTGGTGGCCGTGGGGCTTGTCGTTTTTTGGTCGATATTTGGGGGCTTCCAGCAAGTTTGGTTCCAGCATACACCAGTTTTTCCATTTTCTCTGAGAAGCACAGAAGTGGAGATGCTGGGGAGAGAGATAACGTGTCTGGTGAGAGGGGCTGTATCTCTGGTGTCATCAGAGGCTGTAATACGCTGTCCTGGTTTCCCTGGCTGTTTTCCAGGAAGTCGTCCTTGGGTGCTGAATCTTGGAGCAGTTCTAATATGTCACAGTCTGTCTGTGTTGAGCTCGGTGGGCAGGGCTCAGCTGAGATGGTGTCCATGAACTGAGTGGTGTTATCATTGTGTGACGTGTCAGCCGCATGTCCAACCAGGTGCTGAGGTGAAGACATGTGGTCATTCACACTGTGTTCGGGTGTGTGTGTGCCATTCTGGTTGAGTGGATTGGCAGAAGGATGACTGAGGGAGAAAAAGATATTGTCCTTAAGCACTCTTGAACCCAGTTTGTTTAGCTGGTGGCCATTTTGTTGAAACAGTTGCCTCTGACTCCAGAAAATATTGAAGTTGTCAATGAAGTTCACTCCTTTTATATTGCAGGTTTTTTGCAGCCATGTATTAAGCCCAAGCAAACGTGAAAACCTGTTTGTTCCTCTTGCTGGGAGTGGTCCACTGATGAATGCTTGAACATTCAGTGTTTTTAGTGTTTCAATGAGTTCATTGAAGTCCTTCTTAAGAAGTTCTGACTGTTCTTTATGAATATCATTTTTCCCCACATGAATGATGAGTCGATTTACAGTCTTATGTTTCATCAGAATGTTCTGAAGTTCCCTGTTTACATCAGAAGTTGTTGCTTGTGGACGGCAGCACGTAGTTGTATCCCTGCTACTAATGTTTCTGATTATGGAGTCACCCACTATCAGAGTCCTGGGCTCAGCTGCGCTTTGAGCTGAGTGCCGCTGTCTGTTCGACCTTGAGCGCCTGTTAAAATCAGAGTTAGCTGCTGGCTGATTTAGTCTGTGTTCAGACACATTCATCAAATTTGGGGATTTCTCATTGAATAATACTTCAAATCTGTTCTCAAGATGTATGGGCGGTGTTCAGAGACCAGTGTTTGCAATCCTTGTAGCCATATTTGAGGTAGAGGATGCTGCTGCGGCAATATGTGATACTCGTGACAGTCTGATGTCTCGAGTGCCTTTAGGTCTCGCTCCCTGTTTATGCCATCTATCTGTAAGTCGATCGGCTTGTTTCTCTACACTCAGAAAGGCCGGTCGAGGAGTACTAGATTTATGGGACTCACCGGCTGTGTTTTCAGTTTATGAATCTACTGTTAATTTACAGCCATCTGTCAACAGTAATCTACTGTTTTTATGCAATACAGCTTTGTACTGTAGTACTGTATGCAATCCATCTTGGGCTGTGTTAACCCCGTCATACCCTGCTTCAATAAGAATGGACATTACAAAACTGCATGTTTCTATCATTTTCATAATACCTCACTGATTGTTTGCCAAGTTAATGGTGACCTCATTGTCTTGCCCGTGTTATATTTTATTTGATTGTGTTATGTTTTTCACAAAAATCTGAAGATATTTTAGAGTTGTACAAAACAGGATTTTATTTATTTAGTGTCCATCCCAGTGGTCTTGAAAATGATGAAATGGCAGACTTTTTTGCACTCCAGCTCATTAGACACGATTAGCATTTTACAAACCTTGATTACAAAGCACAAGCATAAATCTGATCAACATATAGGGCCTATATATAATCAAATGGTTAAAACATGCAATTTTATGTTGCTTCAGTTGGGGTTTCCAGTGTTGTGGACTGAAAAAAAATTGTGAAAGTTACCACAAATCCTATTTTTAACATTTGTATCTAAATTAAATAATGGTTATGTCATCTGAATATTGTTGCATATCATTTTAACAAAGGGAAATATCAGAGGTTAAACAACAGTACAATGCAGTATTTTTCTGGAGCATGAGTTCTGTGAAAGTTCGTGATTGTTTCGTCAGTTCTGTAAATTCACAATTCGTTAGCGTCCCCAATCATTTTCACTCAGGTACTTTTGGCCAAGTGCAGTTTTCCCACAAATGTCAGACCGAAGAGGACCCACACGAGGACACTGGACCATCTGTGGCACTTCATGTGCACCAACCTGCATTTGCACGTCCACATTACACGGTAAATAAAATATTCTTTTACGTTTATAGAAAGTATGTGTTTCAGAACGGAAGTATCATCAAGTAATGTTTGAAATTGCTGCTTAACAAGATGTGGTTAGTAACTAACTTACGCGATTTAAAAAGGGCTCGTCATCTCCGAGATATAACATAAATGTTCATATTTACTTGCATTTTACAAGTTTTATCTGCTTGTTTTGTCATCTCCGAACTTTCAAAACTTTGGTTGTTGCAAACCTACCAGCCTTGACCAAGTTCATAGTGAAAGGCCTACATCCCTTTGTTTTAGGTAACAGTCTGTCAGTATACAGTATATGCAGAGTTGTATTAAATATAGTAGAATTAGAAAGTCTCATCACTCCACAATAAAATAAACAGTGACACAATAATTAAATGATGATAGTATAACAAATGAAAGAATTATTATTATTTTTATTATTTGTTTACTGTAGGGAGATGTGCAAGGCACTCAACCCCAAATATACCCCTCCCTCCAGGAGTTATCTCAGTGACACATTCCTTCCCTCCTGGTATGATGATGAAAAGGCCAATGTGATCAGTGAGCTGAAGGATGTGCCAAAGCTGGCCATCACATCAGATGGGTGGACCAGCTTCTGTCAGGACCACTATCTTACTGTTACAGTGCACTACACATGTCAGGGAAGTTTGAAACAGAAGGTCCTCCACACCAGAGCAGTGTACCAATCTCAAACTGGTGAAGTAGTGGCCGAGGAAATCTCTGACATTCTAGAAGACTTTCAGATAGAGCCAAGCAAGATTGTATCTGTGACAGTTGATAATGCTGGCAATATGGACGTTGCTATCAAGAAGCTGCAGATCCTAAAAATAGGATGTTTTGCACATACGTTGAATCTAGCAGCACAGAAAATCTACAAAATTGCTTCCATTGATAAATGGGCAGCCCGAATCAGAGCAGTGGCCGTGTGGTTCAAGAGGTTCTCCCTTTCCAAAACAGTGTTGACGGAAAAACAGCAGCTCCTTGGTGAGTCAGTTTCATGTATTATGGAAATGTTGTTTTGAAATGTACACATTTAACAATTTAATGCAATAATCAAGTGTGTGTTATTAAATGCATGTTGTTTGTTGTTGTTTCAGGCCTTCCACAACACTCCCTCATCCTTGTTGTCAAGACCAGATGGAACTCGCTCTACCTGATGATAGAGAGATTCATGGAGCAGTATCCAGCAATACAAGCAGCAGCCTTGGACCCTCGACTTCGAAAAGCAATCACCAAGGACAACCTGGACCGTCTGAAGGATGAGGACTCCCATAAGGCTGAGGAGTTTGTCCAGCTCATGAGAGTCCTCTATACATCCACACTATGTGTTTCATGTGAGAAAAATGCCACCTGTGGACAGATCGTACCCTTCCTTCAAAAACTGAAAGAGCATTTTACTATAAAGGATGAAGATACAATGTTTGTGGGATCCAGCGAAGAGAAGGTGTGGGAGAACCTCTCCCAGCGCTATCAGGATGATGATATACAAGCCTTCCTGCATGAGGCCACAGCAATGGACCCCAGATTTAAAGGGAGGTCCCGTAAGTGATGGAACTTGGGACAGGCTGAGGAGGAAAGCTATTGAGAGCAATGTGAGAACAACAACAGGGCTGTCAGATGAGATGACAGACACAGAGCACCAGGAAAAAGTGGAGGAGACCATTCCAGAAAAGGCAAATATGTTGATTTTTCTGCAGAAGAATGGTTAAAAGCTGTTAGTCCTTTTGCAGCCTGCCTGGCTGCATGCCCCAACTGTGTTCCTTTAGACAACTGCACATTCTTTTACAGTAAAATTGTGTTTTACAATCATTTGTATTGTTGGTATTTTTTCTCAAACATTGCTGTTTGTTAGGCTATAGATAACTAATTTAATTTGACATTTTAAAAAATAAAAGTGTTGTTAATTCTGTTCTCAATTTGAACATGTTACCATATGTTTCTTTCTTTCATCTTCTCTTATCTGGTGTGCAAAGTGTCTTTGTGTCATTGTTTGTATGTTATGTGCAGTGCTGCACATAACATACTACACACATCATCACAAAAGAGAAGACACTTAATTGGAATACCATTTCTTTATTATTATTAAACAACAACAACGAAAAACACAAACAAATTTAGGACCACATGCATTTTATTTTAATTCTCTATGAATAATAGGCGGGTATCAGTCATGTTTTACCTGCATTAAGATATGTTAGGTCAGTAAAGAATGTTTTAAATAGTGAAAACAACTCCAGCTTTAGTTTTGTCTTTCATAAAACAACACAACAAAAAGTACAGATAAGAGTACCGTTAAAGTAATGGATCGATAAGTGGTATCGATAAAAGTAGTTAAAACCTTAACGATACCCATCCCTATATAAATATATATATATAAAATGTTCAACTTTAAATGCAGAGGAACAATCATATGTGTGTACTGTAAGTGTTTGTGTTTAGTTTTTTGATTAATTATTAGTTTTTGATCTGTAATTCCACACGTTACAGTTTTCAGAGCTTTTATTTGGGCGTCTAATTTAAATCTCCATGCATGATGTTAAAGTTTTACTTCAACCCGCAAATGATCATTTGGTCATATTTCGCTCACCCTCATGTCTTTACTGTATGACTTTCTTCTGTGGAATCTGTTGTGTAATGTCTGGGTTGTTTTACATCATTTGATGCTGATTTCACATGCAATGTGTGCTCATGATATACTAAAACAGTATTAAGAAGTATTCATAGGAACATTAGAATATGTGGGAGTATTAGTTATATGATCTGAAACCACATTTATCCAAAGATGATTGTATGCGAATGATTTATGAAAATGATTTAATGTTACAATCAGTATACCTGTTTAATGAAAAATACTTATATAGCATGTTTAAGAATACTTTTCAACACTTTACAGCAATATAAAATCCAGTAATGTCTATGAGACCTAGAGGCCTAAAGTTTAATAAAGTTCAGAGGATGAGGCACAGAAAACCTGGGTACTTTCCTCTGACCGGTGTACCTGAGTTGTAACATTGTATACAATTATTAAAAAAATTAGGTAATGATGCGCCAACCACGATTAAAAACGTATCTTGTTGCCTGAGATCTATTGGTGGTAAAACAGAATAATTGGGTATTAAAAATAAAAGATAACAGGGACTTACCTGATTGGTTTAACGGAAAATCCCCCTTGTATTAGTTTCACTATAACTATGGGCTGGTGAAACACTGTATTTACAGATGCTTTGGAATCCCAAACAGAAAAATATACATCATGGAACATTAAATGCTTACAATTGCAAAACATATACGCACATGCAGCACATCTGTAGCACTCAAAGCCATACTACGCTATTGCTGCTTACATATTTCAGGTCAAAAGCATTCACAAATACACATTGAACACAGTTCAATTTCGTTAAAACCAAAAGATATATAAAACAAAGAAACATATCACAACTCACATTGCGGCCCTCTCCCAAACCCGAGTGCTCACATGGACCGCAGCTCACGTGCGAGTAAACGTGCTTCACCTCTCCCCTCTATTACAACACGAGAGTGTAATTAAGTAACTTTTTGCAACTTTAAATGAACACAGACTACATATGAGTTACACTATTATATATATATTATAACCGTAAACTGAAATAAACACTCACGCTCTTAACTTCAGACGCCTCTGAAGAGCACACTTAATGTGAAGACATCGCACACGAACTAGTGAGAAAGCAGAACGGACGTGCAAAATATGCAACCATCCACTGACCAGACCCTTAAGGCAAATCAGGCCCGTGCGCTTCCCAGCTTCTCACACTCGCATCGGCGGCGCTTTCTCCCTCTCTCGCACACACAGAGATAATCAATTAAAGGAGCCGCAACACATTTCCACAGTGAGCAGTAAGTGCACGTTTCACTTATTACCTTCACCTGCCCAGGGAATTAAAACCAGGTAGCTATACAGCGTAGGGGCTCTTACTTTCACCCGGTTACATCTAAACAATATCGAACTATCAAAAGAATTTCAGTGGTTTTCTTACCGACATTCTTCAAGATTCTTGTTTTGTATTCCACAGAAAACATACAGTCATGCAGGTTTTTAACGACAGAAGGGTGAATAAAATATGACAAAATATAATGTTTGGGTTAACTATGCTGTCAATTCTTATACAAAGCAACATAAAAAAGAAGGCTTTGACAGAAAATGTTGTAAGTGCTGCATGTATTCACTTCTTATATACACTGCCCCGCCAAAAAAATGAAGCTTTTTGGATTTCTAAAGGCAAATAGTTCAGAATCTATGAAAGGATCATTATTTGATCATTATTTATTATGTTTCTAGCACGTTATGTGTTTGGCAATGGTGCCGAACAGTGTATTTATTTTTAGCATGATAACTGTTGATGTTATTCTTCTTTAGAGTAAGAGGGGACCATGGCGTAGAGAATGTCAACATAGTGTAACGTCTCGCAGAGTTTGATGGTTGCCCAGATGGAAAAGATAGAAGACAGTACAACCGGACTGTTGGTTTCACGGATCGTTTATATTGTGGTTTCATTAGGCAAGCCCACTCTTCACACACATGTTACCGGGTGAGTATTAACAAGGGAAAAACACTGCGAAGCGCGTTACAAATCAAATAAACGGAAGAAACATATCAACATAAAAAGCAAATCAGCAGTAGAGCGGTCACCTCTGCCCGTTGCGCTAACACTCTCTCTGCGCATGCGCTCACAAGAACAGCGCGCATCTATTAACATAAGTCTTAAAGGGACATCAACTTCCAACATTATGGATACTTAACCACTAGGCGGCCGTTACAGATCCCAGTACAGATGGACCAAAATACAACAGCTGCAGCAGCAAAAGAAAATGGCATTCAACAAACCAGAATTGTAATACACGACATATTGCATCACCCACTCTCAACTCCCATCGTGTCCAACATTACAACAAAAGCAAGTCAACAGACAAATTAACAATGGTAAATATTAAATTTACATCACACAAATTTCAACATCACCCCTCCCACATGAACCCCTACAAAGTCCACTCCAGTATACTCCCAAGGTCTCTGAGGGCGGATGGGAACCATAAACCCAGCTGGTTTTCTCTGGCTTGGTTTAGTGAACTGGCAGACAGCACATGAGGCCACATATTTCTTAGCGTCAGATGACATTTTCGACCAGAAAAACCGAAGTTTCAGTCGCGCTAGGGTCTTCGTCATACCCAGATGACCAGCCAGGGGGTGATCATGGTAATATTCCATCAAACTCCTTTTCATAGCAGTTGGTGTGTACAGTTTAAGGCGTTTCATAGGGTGGAGATTACAAGCCACTTTGTCATCTACGAAGTACAGGAGTCCATCCTGGATCACATATTGAGACAACTCCTCAGAGCTATTTGCATCCTGACCTTCCAACGTTTGCAGAAGCCTTCCTGTCTCTGGATCATTGAGCTGCAGCTGCCTAACGTGCTCCCGATCTGAAAACAATACAGGGGGTAAAACACGCAGGTCAAAGCCCCCAATAATGGCACAATCAGGGAGAAGTCCCAAAGGCACACCGCCGGAAGGAACAGGGTTACGCGAAAGGGCATCAGGGACACTGTTACTTTTCCCTGGTTTATGGACAATGTCAAAGTCGAAGTCCTGCAATCTGAGAGACCACCTAGCCAGTCGGCCAGAGAGGTTTGGGCGCGACATTAGCCATTTCAAACTGCTGTGGTCTGAAAAGATAGTCACGTGTAGACCCTCGATATAAGGCCTGAAATGTTCAAGGGCCCAGATGACTGCCAAGCACTCTTTTTCCGGAGTTGAATAGGGTTTTTCAGACTTATGAAGGGCATGACTCGCATACGCCACTACAACATCTCTGCCATCATTGTCTTTCTGCATGAGTGCGGCGCCAAGCCCACTGTCGCATGCATCCGCATGGATAGAGAAAGGAAGAGAGAAATCCGGGAATACCAAAATAGGCGCGGAAGTCAGCCTTTCCTTGAGAAAATCCATGGCTGTCTGACAATCCTTCGACCATGCAAAGGGAACCTCCGCCCTGGTCAATGCAAAAAGTGGCTCAGCATGGCGGGCATAATCATGGATGAAACGCCTGTAATAGCTGGTCATTCCCAGAAACTGTCTGACTTGTTTCGCATTAGCAGGGGTATGAAAATCAAGCACAGCATCCACTTTTTCCTCATTTGGCAGAACACCATCTGGGGTGATCTTATAACCCAGAAAGGTGAGTTCGGACCTGCAGAACTGGCACTTTGCAAGCTTAATAGACAGTCCCGCCGATTCAAGCCTGGTAAGAACATCTCTCAAGTCGACAAGGTGCTGCTCGAAGGTAGGCGACGCCACCACAATATCGTCTAAATAGACGGCACACGACTTATAGACGAGACCCGCAAGCACAGTGTTCATGAGCCTCTGAAATGTGGCGGGTGCATTGCACAATCCAAAAGGTAAGACCCGAAACTGAAATAAGCCACAGTGGGAAATAAAAGCAGTCTTAGGCTTCGAGTCCTCTGCCACCGCCACCTGCCAGTAGCCTCTGGCCAAGTCAATGGTGGAAATGAAAGTTCCCCTAGCAAGGAAATCAAGAGATTCATCAATCCTCGGCAGGGGATATGAGTCTTTGACAGTTAGGTTATTTAGCGCACGATAATCGACACAGAACCTCGGCTCTCGCGAATGCTTTGGTACAATTACAACTGGGGCAGCCCAAGGACCAGATGCAGGTTCAATTATTCCTTCTTTCAACATGTCCTCAATTTGAGACTCAATGAGTTCCTTCTTAGCAGGAGAAGTGCGGTACGGGGCAAGGTGAACCAGTTTAGCATCAACCGTAACAATTTCGTGCTCCACCAGAGAGGTGTGCCCTAAATGCCCATCAAACAACCCGCTGAAGGACTGGAGCATTTCAGTCAATTTTCTTTTTTGCTCAGTTTCCAGAGAGGACTCTCCAACCTTCTCAGACAGGGAAGAAGAAACAGAATCTAGGCAAGACAAATCAGGACCAGGCATCATCAAATCAGCACCCTCTAACTCCTCAAGGGGCACCGGCTCATCGCCGAGCACTACTGTCCTGGACGGAACATGAATCGAAACCGAAGATCTCAACATAAAATCCATTCCCAAGATAACAGGAGAAGAAAGATTATGGACGACAGCAAAACGGTGATAGAAACGCTGGCCCATGAAACCCAAAGGCAACCAAGTGACACCCAGCGGGCGACAGGAAGCTCCATCTGCAAGCTGAACCGGAGGTGCAGACCACGGTTGTACTTGTACGTCCCCCCCAGGAATTGTTTGGAGAACGGCCGATTGAACCGCAGAAAGAGAAGCACCAGTGTCAAGAGTTGCATCAAGAACTTGTCCATAAAGATTAACCTTTACTCTGAACGGGGTATTCCAGTGGGACGTGGAAACAATATCCTCCACATGACACAGCTCAGGCTGATCGTTAACGGAAGTATCAGGTAAGCGAGGCACATCTATCGTCTGGAGGGAGGATTGCCTCGATTGAAAATCCTCCCTCCCCTGAAGTTTCCCCTCTGGGCAAAGTCTGGGACCACGGGCCTTTCACCCATGGTTTGGCCTGAGCCATCTATCCGTCCCTCGCCTGACGCCCTGTTGACTGAAACTCCCGGGGGTTCTGGGGGCTCCCTCGGAGTCAACCGCCTCCTTTCATCTAGACTACAATTTGGGCAAGTACGAGTGGTGAATCCTGGCAGTGAGCACTTAAAACAGTGAACATCCCTCGTGGGTGCACTGCCAACTTGTCTCGGAGTAGGACACTCAAACCTCGGGCCAAGGACTGAATGAAGCTCGTGAGCCCGCAAAAGAAGGTCCATGACTGACGGTATAGGTGTGCCATAGAGGGCGACTCTATATTTCTCAAGCGCATGCTTCCTTATCAAGTCTATTTGCTCTACTTGAGGTGGAGGAGACTTTAGCTTACGAAACTCACCCAACATATGAGCGACAAAGGTCGGCAGTGGCTCATGAGGCATCTGCACACGGTCCAAAATGCCCCTCAGGACACGTTCTTGATTGTCTGAAGGCAGAAAGACTGTCCTAAAGAACTCACAGAACTGATTCCAACTGGTCAAATGTGCGCTAAGTGCAGCGAACCATTTTCTTGGCTCTTTTGACAGGAAACGCGGGAGCTCGAGGAGAATTTGGGTATCTGCGAGATCAAGGGAGGTTCTGTACACATTTAGCGACTGAAGCCATTCCTCAGGATTCAGGGAACCATCAGCAGCAAACACAGGAGGCTCAAGCCGGGACTGGTGAAGCAAAGTAGTAAGCGCATTCGTCGTTGTGCTCATATCCACAGTGAGTGGCTGGGCAAATGTAGGTACATTACTATGAGTTACATTGACTGGCACTGACCTTGGAGCCGTCGACTTAGCCTGCGCCAAACTATAAGGCGTTGAGCTGGCTCGGGGTGCTGGATGTGGGGTAACAGGCACGATACACTCCTGATGTGCCAAACGGTCCATCATGTCCCTTTGTAGGTCAATCGAGTCGCGAAGTCACCGCTGCAGCACTGTCACTTCAGCTTGTAAAGTCTCGACTTGAGACCGCAAATTTCCAACAGTATGTTGTGACGTCCCCTGTTTTAGAAAAGCGTCTTCATCTGTGGACCAGTCAGTGGAATCGGACTGAAAGTCAGGGTGAGTAGCCATTATGTATGAAAACAATTCAATCAATCAATGAAAATAACAAATCAAAATGCCTGGGATTTACACAAATATATGAGAGTCAAAATCTATACTAACTCAGTAAAATGTTACTTTTCCACACCCACAAGAAAAACAGCAGAGTTTATGCAAAAACTCCAGAAAATATATTTCCACTTTGATTTCCCCTTTAACTGCAAATCAGGGCATGTTTCACAACAGTTACACACACAAAAAAAATATTTATACCGAACTCAACCAAGTGTCTTTTCCAAAGGCAATCTATAACCTGCGGTTGCTGGTTCGAAATGAGCAGACACGCACACCAAAAATGTATCGTTTCCCACAGTTTTTACTTCTCAGTCTCTTTTTGTCATCCGTGCTTAACTGTCTGATCAAACCAATAGATATGGTTGTTCCTTCCTCCCAATACAATTCAGTTATTGATCCTCAAGGGAAAAAAAAGAAGAAAAATGTCGAGCAAAAACAGTCAAAATTCGGTCGATCCACGAAAATTACTATAGCAATCAGTCAAAATCAACAAAAAAACAACATCACCTGAAAAACAGTAACGCACCAACCGCATGGTGTCCATAGTTAGCAAGCTAGTCAGCAAAAAGTTGCCGCAATGTAAAAACTCCCGCAACGAAATCCTCTTACAAGAAAAAAAAATATATATATATATAATCCAAACCTCCTTGTAGGCAAAGGACAAAAGATGACCGGTGAATCCAGTTGTTCGGGCGCCAATTTGTAACGTCTTGCAGAGTTTGATGGTTGCCCAGATGGAAAAGATAGAAGACAGTACAACCGGACTGTTGGTTTCACGGATCGTTTATATTGTGGTTTCATTAGGCAAGCCCACTCTTCACACACATGTTACCGGGTGAGTATTAACAAGGGAAAAACACTGCGAAGCGCGTTACAAATCAAATAAACGGAAGAAACATATCAACATAAAAAGCAAATCAGCAGTAGAGCGGTCACCTCTGCCCGTTGCGCTAACACTCTCTCTGCGCATGCGCTCACAAGAACAGTGCGCATCTATTAACATAAGTCTTAAAGGGACATCAACTTCCAACATTATGGATACTTAACCACTAGGCGGCCGTTACAATAGCACGCCTTATGTTCACCGTACGAGGCACAGGAAGGTCCAGCTCTATTGCTGGAAAGAGTGTCCACAATCAGAGGCAGGTTCTTTTTCTCTTCTCTTCAAGTGTATTGCTGTGCATTTTTGTTTCCTTAGATGTTTGTACGACTTCGGGTTGTCCATTGCTTTAAAATGGAAAAAATGTATCAAGTTTCTTGACATTAGATCATTCATAATTCTAATGAGACTAGTAAAAGTATAATTGTAATTTTCTTAAAAATAGTGGCGCTATAATACCTGTTCTGTCGATTATTATTTGCAATTCTTTATTAGAAAAAAGTGATGCTGTATCTGCATGAAGACTAACTTCATAAAATTGAATACAATTTATAAAATACCACTTTTTCAGGATCGAGAGGCTGTGGAGGGATGTGTGGTGTGCTGTAACCACTGTATACTATAGTGTGGTGCACTCACTGGAAGATGACGGGTTCTTGGACCTATCCAACAACATGCATCTTTTTAGTTGCCATTATGTGTTCCTGCCCAGATTACAAGCTAGCCTGGACACATTTGGGAACACGACACCCAATCAGCTCTGGGAGATGGAAATGATGTTTAATTAACAAAGTTCGGGAGGAGCCGTAGCATATAATCAGCCGGCTGGTCCACAATCAGCAATCACTGCACATACACAATTAGCCATAGCGAGCTCGCTCATAAATAGAGAATCCATCTTACCTGCTCGATCTCCTAAGATTAAGCATCAACGCTATGTCTGAGACCCCAGTTATCGACAACACTCTTTCAGCGCCGCCGAGCGCTCAGCAGTCCAGCTCAGGATCGGATACATCAAGCGATTCCCCGGCTTCATCACGAGGCCGCCAGCTCCGCCGTTCTACACCTCGGAAGGCTAAATCCACAGGTGGCAGATCGTCTCCTGGCTCAAAGAGACATCCACCTGCTTCCCCGGCTTCTTCCTACACCTCCGCTCACAACGCGATCCCCGCCATACAGAAATGGACCGTCCAGGGCTTACGACTAGCTCTGTCCAACGCGGACGTCCACTTCCACAGGCGGATGACCAAGGCGGAGCTTTACGGCCTCTACGCCTCTTCCCTGGCGGACACCGCCTCACCGAAGGGCGCTACGGGGGGTTCCGCCACCAAGCCGGGCACGGCTCGCGGTTCTCCGTATTCCCGTCCCGGGCAATCCACCTCCGCAGCTAGTCGCGGCCGCCCGCGGGGAAGCCGGAACAGCAGGGCTTCCGCGAGCGCAGGTATCGCCACGGACCCACCGGTCCCTCTCGCCGTTGGCCAGCTTCGGCCTCCTGCAAACACCCCGCCAGCAGTAGTGGGCTGCCCTCGAAGCATTGACTCACCAGCATCTGGAGCTCCGGTGCTTTACCACCCATTCCCTGCCCCTGGCTCTTGGCCCACGGCGCCTGCGTCGACCACTAGCGCGAGGCTGCCTCAGCTAGCGATGCAGGCGCCGGGTCCTAGCCATTTCCCAACCCCCTCGGTAGCCGCCGCTAGCGCGAGGCTGCCTCAGCTAGCGATGCAGGCGCCGGGTCCTAGCCATTTCCCAACCCCCTCGGTAGCCGCCGCTAGCGCGAGGCTGCCTCAGCTAGCGATGCAGGCGCCGGTTCCTAGCCATTTCCCAGCTACCCTGGTAGCCGCTGCTAGCGCGAGCATGACTCCGCTAGCCGCTCAGGCGGCCGCCATTCCCCCCTTCTCTCTCTTCCGCAGGCTCGATCGAGCTTCTCATTGGCCTCGGCGACAGCTATGCCAGCGCCAATCAACGCACCAGCCCTGGAACCGCCTCCTGTTTCGGGAAACATAAGAGCACAGATCTTGACAGGTGCGGACACAGACCTTTATTTTCTCCTCTCACCATTATCACCCCCGTCAACCGAGCGGCAGATCACTTACGGTGATCTATCACTCACATTTAAAAATCAGTCACCCAACCACACCCGCACACTGTCTTTCCCCGAATTTACCGTTGCTTTCTCCCGTTACACTGACGTGATCTGCACTGCGTTCCCTCATAGGAGACGCGAGCTGGGCGATTACCTCGCCATCGTGGCAGAGCTCGCTCTCTCCTACGGGGGCGCGCATTTTTACACTTACCACAAACTTTTTTCCGCCAAATGTGCCATTCGTGTGGCTCAGTGGAACCAGTGCCCCTACTGGGGCGCACTGGACACTGAGCTGCATAACAGGGTTTTCTTAGGCGTTCGCAATATTTCCTGCGCGGTATGTCGCTCAGTAGCGCATTCTACTATCGACTGTCCCCTAGTCACCCCCTCTCTTCCCTCACGCCCAGTTACGCCTCCCAAATCCACTTCCTCTGTTCCGCGCCTGCCAAACCGCCCAGCAAACCAAGCTCACGGGCAACCCAGCAGTCTGGAAGCATGCAGGAGTTTCAATTCTGGCAGATGTTCCAGGCAGCGTTGTCGCTACCTGCACGTGTGCCTTTTCTGCAGCGGTGCACACGCTCGCATCGTATGCCCGATGTCCCAAATGCAGAATAAAAATCTAAAAAATTACCTCTCGACTCCCGTGAACGTTTCTTGTTTGTCTTTCGAGTTGTCTTCGCACCCCGACATTCAGTTCACGGACTACCTTCTGACCGGTCTCTCGAACGGCTTCGACCCCGGCGTTATCAGTCTTCCATCACGCAGCTTAATTTGCCCCAACCTTCAGTCCGCGCTTTCCGAACCAGAGTCAGTCGATCTCCTTATTAAAAAGGAGATTGACGCAAAATTCATTATCGGCCCTTTCGAAGCTCCCCCGTTTTCCGTTTTTCGCATCAGCCCCATCGGCGTAGCAACGCGTAAATTCTCTGGCAAAAAGCGCCTCATTTTCGATCTCTCGTCACCGCACGGCTCGGCCTTTCCAAGCATCAACAGCCTCATTCCAATTGAGGAATTTTCGCTGCACTATCACAACATCGATCAAGCCATTACTTTAATAAAACATGCAGGTCGTGGAGCTTGGCTAGCCAAAGTCGACATTACATCCGCATTTAAAGTCATGCCCATCCACCCAGACTTCTGGCACCTTTTCGGCATTCAATGGCGCAATAAATTTTACTTTTCTGTCCGCCTCACTTTCGGCTGCAGAAGCAGCCCCAAAATCTTCGACATGTTGTCAGAGGCAATTTGCTGGATTCTCTCTAACAATTATGCAATTCCCTACCTAATCCACCTACTAGACGATTTTTTAATCATCTCGTCTCCCGACTCGTTTCCAGCTGCGCATCTAGCAAAAGTCCAACAGGTTTTTGAAAAACTCGGCGTCCCCCTTGCCCCAGACAAAACTTCAGGACCGAGCACTTCCATCGAATTTCTCGGAATAAAATTAGACTCTCTTCAATTCCAGGCTTCACTGCCAAAAGAGAAAATCGACAGAACAATCGTCATCGCTTCCTCGCTGTTAGCTAATCCCCGCTGCTCCAAACGCGAGCTCCTGTCCGTTCTCGGCCATCTGAATTTCGCGATGAGAATAATCCCGCAAGGTCGCCCGTTCGTCTCACACCTCCTCTCTCTCGCGTCCTCCGCGCACGCTTTAGAGGACATGTTATCCATATCCAGCCCCTGCCTTGACGAGCTGAGCTTATGGATACAATTTCTCCAGCAATGGAACGGCTTGTCATTTTTCTACAGTGACATGTCCTCCTCCCCCGTCGATATTCACCTTTTCACTGACGCCGCCCCTTCTGTAGGTTTCGGAGGCTTTTACCAAGGTCGTTGGTTTGCATCCTCTTGGCCCCCCCAGCTATTAGAGATTCCGCAGGCCTTAGCATCCTCTGCACTTTTCGAGCTGTATCCACTGGTCGTCGCAGCATCCCTATGGGGGAAAGAGTGGTCGGCTTCCAGTATTACCGTACATTGCGATAACGAGGCCACGGTTCATTGCATTAACAAAGGCCGCTCTCACTCCCCCGCTTTAATGCCGTTCCTCAGACGCCTCATCTGGATCTCAGCCTGTGACCAGTTCATTCTAACTGCCAAACACATTCCCGGAGCAAAAAATCAGATTGCTGATGCCCTTTCTCGTTTCGCTTTCCAGAAATTCAGGCAGCTGGCGCCCGAAGCAGACCCCTTGCCAACACCGATACCTCCCTATTCGGAGCTGATATTCCCGTAAACCACCCACTAAAAACCCTCCTCGATGCATCTCGAAACTCCATCATCCAAGCCGTCTCCCTTAGGACCCTCCAATCTTATCTCACCGCATGGAAAAGCTTCAAGGCGTTTCACCACGCGTTCAACATTCCCTTTCCCTCATTTTCCGTAATCTCCATCACCTCCTTCATCTCCTTCCTAAACTTGTCAAAAAACCTCCAAGCAAGCTCAATTAAAGGTTACATGAGTGGGGTCCAGTTCTTCCACAAGCTCATATTCAACTCTCCATCCGCAGCAATAGCCAGCTCCCAAACATCTATGCTCATCAAGGGCATTCAAAGAACCCAGCCTGCTCGCCCAGACGCCAGGCAACCTATAACCCTGGATATACTGACCAGATGCATTTCCACCCTCCGTAAAGGATATCACTCCAAGCACGTCGATCGCACGCTCGACTCCATGTTTATCCTAGCCTTTTTCGGCTTTCTAAGATGTTCTGAAATTTCCACCACGTCCATCTTCAACCCCGTAATACATCCAACGTTATCCGACCTATCAGTACTCGATTCAGAGACGATCTCATTCTTAATTAAACAAAGCAAGACGGACCAAACCAGAAGGGGACATTTCATCTACATCTTCAACCTCCAGTCATCGATTCAGCCTTATCAGACCCTTCTAGCCTACCTTCACTTCAGGAAATCTCAGACCAAAACCACATCAGACCCTCTCTTCGTGGATGAATCTAACCGCCCAGCCACACGCTTCTGGTTCCAAAAACACCTCAAAGCCGTATTGCTCTTGTCTGGCATTCCCGCAGACCACTTTTCCGGCCACTCCTTCCGCATAGGCGCAGCAACTACAGCCGCCCAAAAAGGCCTATCGCAGTCTCAAATCCAAGCACTAGGGCGCTGGACGTCGGAAGCTTTTAAGAGCTACATCAGGTCAGATCTCTCAATCATCAGGGAAGCCCATCGAACCCTCATTTCCCGAATCATCTAAGAATCCATCCTTCACCCACATGGGCTCGAACCTCCACTATTCAGCCTTCATCTCCCTAGCGGGAGATCTCACTGTCACTGCAACCGCCTCAGCAATCACCAGGGATTCAGACCCAGCCTGCAGGGGCCATCGCCCAAGTCACAGGCTGTGCCACAGCAGACTCTTCAGTAGAAGCCTCCATCCAAGACGTCGAAGCCAGCGTCGCCGCAGCGATCGCCTCCGCAGAGGCCAGTGCTTCCATCCAAGTCATCGAAGCCAGCGTCGCCGCAGCGATCTCCTCCACAGAGGCCAGTGCTTCCGTCTAAGATGTCGAAGCCAGCGTCGCCGCAGCGATCGCCTCCGCAGAGGCCAGTGCTTCCATCTAAGACGTCGAAGCCTGCGTCGCCGCAGCGATCGCCTCCGCAGAGGCCAGTGCTTCCATCCAAGTCATCGAAGCCAGCGTCGCCGCAGCGATCGCCTCCGCAGAGGCCAGTGCTTCCATCCAAGTCATCGAAGCCAGCGTCGCCGCAGCGATCGCCTCCGCAGAGGCCAGTGCTTCCATCCAAGTCATCGAAGCCAGCGTCGCCGCAGCGATCTCCTCCGCAGAGGCCAGTGCTTCCGTCTAAGATGTCGAAGCCAGCGTCGCCGCAGCGATCGCCTCCGCAGAGGCCAGCGCTTCCATCTAAGACGTCGAAGCCTGCGTCGCCGCAGCGATCGCCTCCGCAGAGGCCAGTGCTTCCATCCAAGTCATCGAAGCCAGCGTCGCCGCAGCGATCGCCTCCGCAGAGGCCAGTGCTTCCATCCAAGTCATCGAAGCCAGCGTCGCCGCAGCGATCGCCTCCGCAGAGGCCAGTGCTTCCATCCAAGTCATCGAAGCCAGCGTCGCCGCAGCGATCGCCTCCGCAAGAGGCCAGTGCTTCCATCCAAGTCATCGAAGCCAGCGTCGCCGCAGCGATCTCCTCCACAGAGGCCAGTGCTTCCGTCCAAGTTATCGAAGCCAGCGTCGCCGCAGCGATCTCCTCCACAGAGGCCAGTGCTTCCGTCTAAGATGTCGAAGCCAGCGTCGCCGCAGCGATCGCCTCCGCAGAGGCCAGTGCTTCCATCTAAGACGTCGAAGCCTGCGTCGCCGCAGCGATCGCCTCCGCAGAGGCCAGTGCTTCCATCCAAGACGTCGAAGCCAGCGTCGCCGCAGCGATCTCCTCCACAGAGGCCAGTGCTTCCGTCTAAGATGTCGAAGCCAGCGTCGCCGCAGCGATCGCCTCCGCAGAGGCCAGTGCTTCCATCTAAGACGTCGAAGCCTGCGTCGCCGCAGCGATCGCCTCCGCAGAGGCCAGTGCTTCCATCTCGTGTTCTGCCATCTACAACTTTCTAAGGATCAAGAACAACAGCAGCTCTCTCCCCAGCAGGAACCTCCATCAGGTGCCCTACTTCAGCTGGATCCCTCCTTCAGTAGCCCCCTCCCAGCATCAGTCCTCATCCAGGGACACCCACGAAGACAGCAGGCATCCTCTCTCCATATCAGTCTCAAACATCCTTGGAGGAACCCCTGCCCCAGTCTTGCCTCATCTCAAACCACACCTTCTAAGGAGTCACCATCCTCTTGTCCTTACCCGAACGCAGTCAACGCCTCCATACTGTCCAGCACCGCGTTTTGGGGGGGTATGCGTACTCCGGCGGCTGTCCAAC
Source organism: Barbatula barbatula (assembly GCA_037178815.1). Taxonomy (NCBI): domain Eukaryota; kingdom Metazoa; phylum Chordata; class Actinopteri; order Cypriniformes; family Nemacheilidae; genus Barbatula; species Barbatula barbatula. The sequence continues at coordinate 109,118 of CM074099.1, forward strand.
TTCTTGCTTTATGGGGGGTGTGCTCTGGGCTCAAACCGGTTCCGAGCTCGGCGCACTCACCCTGACCAAGGTGTAGTGTTTCGGGTTCGGATAGATCTGGCGAGCTCGGAGCCCGCTTCCCGGACAGCACGCCAAATACGCATAACCTTCATAACCAAGCTCTTGCTTTATTATCCCTATCAACATCGCTGTTATCTGCGCAGGTGAACTCGTGAAATGATGTTTAATTAACAAAGTTCGGGAGGAGCCGTAGCATATAATCAGCCGGCTGGTCCACAATCAGCAATCACTGCACATACACAATTAGCCATAGCGAGCTCGCTCATAAATAGAGAATCCATCTTACCTGCTCGATCTCCTAAGATTAAGCATCCCTCCTCCACCCCGGCTCCTCTCCCAAACTCACTTTTCTTTTGCAAGAGCCCCGGGGGGTGTGCTCTGGGCTCAAACCGGTTCCGAGCTCGGCGCACTCACCCTGACCAAGGTGTAGTGTTTCGGGTTCGGATAGATCTGGCGAGCTCGGAGCCCGCTTCCCGGACAGCACGCCAAATACGCATAACCTTCATAACCAAGCTCTTGCTTTATTATCCCTATCAACATCGCTGTTATCTGCGCAGGTGAACTCGTGAACAAAAAACCCCCCACCACAAAATTTTTTTTTAACCTTCTAACCCACTAATTAAGTCAAATATTAGTTAAGCTGTTGAGTCAATTTTTGATATAACAAAAGCATATAACTTTATCTAATAAATAGTATTTTTAAAATATTTAAAATTAAAATACTGACTTATCTATTTTAGGACCTGTACCTGTAAGTGCTTGACTGGGAAGATTGTGGCCTGCCTTATGACCCACAACATGGAGTCATTGTTCCAACAGCTGACAGCCTGCTGAGCCCAGAAGAACTGAAGCACTTCAGGCAGCCATTGATCCCATGGGACCCTCAACATCATATGGCTCCGACATATACCTGGCAACCACTCACTACATACAGCACACACTGGGCAAACGGTGAATAACAATTTAACGTTTATTCTTCTCAACTTCTTTTGTACGTGTAAAAGAAAAACTGTGTCTGCATGTAACAATAGTATACAAAAACTGAACACAGAATATTAACAGATTGTACAACACGTGATGTTATGTCATGATCCTGCCTCTCCTTGTCTTGGTTTTCGAGTCTTGTGGCAGGATCATGTCAGTCCCCTGTGTTTTTTGTGGGGAAAGAGCATAGTTTTGTTTTGAGAAGCCACGCTCTCTCTCCGGTGTCACGTCCTTTAGTCTGTTGAACATTCGATCAATGTTCTGCGCGTTCAAAATTGGAGAGAGGCCAGTCAAAGTAAAATCTTGAAGTTTATTGATCAGAAGATTAAAACAAAATACATCAGCTGTGTACACCAGCCGATGGGTGGGTGGGCTGCCTTAGACTCAGTCTTACAAAAAGAACTGATATCTTTACAACGGCCCGACCGACCCAGAAAAACAATTTCACAGCATATTTATAATATTTTGGTGTGCCTCTTCTTCAGCTGGGGTCCAATCAGCTTCTCTCCTCTTTGTCCTGTCTCCAGCCAACCAGCTCACTGCCTTGTTTTTCAAATCACCTTCCATCTGTAAGACATTACATGATACCCTCACACATTCCAACACGCTCTGTGCGTAACCTGACCTTAACACATACACATACCCATTTCCTATGGAAAAAGCCCCTCAAAAGCATCCCCAACTCTTGGCTCACACACTTGGTTATATTTCGTAAAGGCACGTTTAAACCACAATAAAAAACACAATAAAAATCCTTCAGTCCCCCTCTTGACCATTAAAAATGGTCACAAATCATCACAAACATCATTATCATCCTTATCTAGGAATTGGTCGCCAGACAATAGAGGCATGGTATATTTTTCTAGGTGTGAGATCTTTCGGGCTCCCACCACCAGTATATTCTATTACCTCATCCCATGACGGACACCATTCACCCCTATGGGTTCAGGATCAATGTCAGATTGAGTCTGCTGAGAGAAATGTTTAATCAAAACAGTCAGTTTGTCAAAATATACACAATCTGAAAATGGTACACAGGTGTCCGGATTCACCGACTGCACATTTTCCATACATATCCACTATTTTTTCCCACTGCATAGCTACCGGGGAACACCAATACTCCGCACACTTCATCTCAAATTCAAACATTCTACACAATAAACAAAACACCAAAAACAAAAAAAAATTTCTCCTTTTTTTTTTTTTTGGCCCGCTCCCCCCCCCCTTTCAAAATTTTTTTTTTTTTTTTTTTTGTTTGGCCTGCCCCCCCACCATCTCTAAATATTTTTTTTTTTTTTTTTTTGTTTTGGGCCCGGCCCCCCCCCACCCACTCAAAAAAAATACAACCAAAAAATTATTATCAACAAAAAAAAAAAAATTTTTTTTTTATTAAAAAAAAAAGGAAAAAATATAACTCAAACCCAAAAAAAAAAAAAAATAAACTCCACCCGAAAGTTTTTACACCCCCCTCTCCCCCCCCCTCTTTTTTCTCCCACCAGTGTGTAAAAAAAAAATTTTTCTCCCCCCTTTTTCCCCCCCCCCCCCGTATGGTTCTCTTTAGATGCCTTTTTCTCCAATCCCGCCGGGGTCACCATCTGTTGAACATTCGATCAATGTTCTGCACGTTCAAAATTGGAGAGAGGCCAGTCAAAGTAAAATCTTGAAGTTTATTGATCAGAAGATTAAAACAAAATACATCAGCTGTGTACACCAGCCGATGGGTGGGTGGGCTGCCTTAGACTCAGTCTTACAAAAAGAACTGATATCTTTACAACGGCCCGACCGACCCAGAAAAACAATTTCACAGCATATTTATAATATTTTGGTGTGCCTCTTCTTCAGCTGGGGTCCAATCAGCTTCTCTCCTCTTTGTCCTGTCTCCAGCCAACCAGCTCACTGCCTTGTTTTTCAAATCACCTTCCATCTGTAAGACATTACATGATACCCTCACACATTCCAACACGCTCTGTGCGTAACCTGACCTTAACACATACACATACCCATTTCCTATGGAAAAAACCCCTCAAAAGCATCCCCAACTCTTGGCTCACACACTTGGTTATATTTCGTAAAGGCACGTTTAAACCACAATAAAAACCACAATAAAAATCCTTCAAGTCCCGCCCCCTTGTTTCCCCGGTTAGCGGTCTATTAGTGTTAGTCTTGTCTCCAGCCCTGGTCCATCTTTCCCTTAGTGTCCCCCCCCCCCCCCCCCCCCCCCCCCCCTCCTCCTTCCCCCTTTTTTTTTCCCATCCCCCCCCCCCCCCCCCCCCCCCCGCCCCCTGTCCCTTCTTGTTTTTCCCTTTTTCCACCCCCCCCCTCCCCCCTCCCCTCTCTTGTTCCTTTTTCCCCCTTTCCCCCTTTACCCCTCCCCTTCTCTCTCGTGTCCCCCTGTTCCCTTTCCCCCGCCCCAAATTTGGGGAAATATAAATTTTTTTTTTTTAGATCTTTTTTTTTTTTTCCCCCCTGTGGGGTGTTTGTGTTTTTCGCCTTTTTTTTTTTTTTTTTTTTTTTTCCCCCTCGAGGGTCTTTGTTTTAATAAAGTTGTATTATTTAGTAAATCGCTGCCTGCGCTTGGGTTCTGTCTATACATCATAACATGTTAACTGTGAAGAACCGTTTGTTAGTTTTCTTTTTGTAGTGCTTTTATTCTTGCAAATACATCAAGGAAAAATAAAAGTCTGACTGCACATCAAAATAGAAGGGAAAACAATATCAACAATTGTACCTCACAATCCACGAACAAGGTTTGATAGAATTAATGGATATAGATAATAACACGGTTAATAAAACCTACTAATGTAAAAGAACCATAATTACACCAGCCCAAAACCTGTATGGACGGTACCGATGCAAGCGAGCAATTCCTTTTTGAGTGCTGCATAGTCATGATATCGTGATGGAAGGCGTAGGGTCTCAAAGCATGTGGATGCCTTAGGTAGGTTACAGCGGGTTACCTCCATTTTGAGGGAAGAAGTGGGAACCTCCCAACCGACCCAGAACTTAATAAGGGATTTCGGCTCAGGACTGGATGCTGCGTGTAAAGTGACTGTTTTAAAAAGATATATTAAAATAATGATATCCAAATGCTTTTAATTGATTAATTATTAGAACATCTTCATCCTGCACATGATAAACTTATCTAAATATGTTACAATTTAAAAGCCTATACATACATATATATATATACACACACACACACACAATTGAAGTTAATACCGTACCACTTTCAATGAACTGACAAAGGCAGCAAGCAACCCGGCTCTTATCTTCCTAAGAGCAGTCTTCATCGTTGTCTTCATACTCGTTTTCCACCATGGAAGGCCAGTTTATGCTGTTTATGATACACTTCAGATCAAACTTACAAAAACGAAAAAAATCTTTAAATTATAATCAAATACACATTTCAAGAATCACACACGATAGATAAGCCAATTGGATAATTATTAGGGGATGTCTTATTCAATTGAATTCAGATTTACACTTCTCTGAGATTATGACCAAAATGACATACCCCTGGGGTAAAAACATCATTTATCTCGCGTGGAAAAATGACAGGAAGCACATCTGGACGCTGACAAAGTAGTGGCCGCAGCATGGTCTCCTTCAGTCATTTCCCAAGTTGTTTGATTTGCCTTATAGTTCGGCCGATAACCTAGAAGAGGAAAAAAACATGAAATGACTTTACAGAATGGGTTAGGAGTCAAAAATGTTCAACAAGCATTATAAATGCATACTACGTCGGAGCCGATAGCCTTGCGGTTAAGTGCTCCGACATATGGCGCTGTTGCGCTCCAGGCGACCCGAGTTCGAGTCCCGGCTCGAGGTCCTTTCCCTACCCCACCCCCTCTCTCTCGCCCACTTCACTTCCTGTCCTCTCTTCAAAAAGCTGTCCAAATTAAGGCAAAAATGCCCCAAAATAAATCTTAAAAAAAAAAAATGCATACTACCGCACCGCATGATGTAGAAGCCTCTCATAAAGCCATCGTTTATTAGCATTGTTCACTGGAGGAAGGTCCCACGAGAAGCACAAATCATTAATGCTCTCCTTCTCTTCAGGTGTTAGTTCAGAGTCCCCTTCAAGCTGAAAGTCACAAATGTTTTTATAAAATGGTTTCATTTATATGTTATTAAAAAAGCTGATACTCTCAAATATTCACATTGGCAACATAAACAACAGTAACACAATAAATATATACATTTATATCCAAATGCACAATATATACCATATATAGATTTCTGCCGCAAATCACAATCTGGACAGTCTGAAATCTGTACAACTGCTGTTTCAGCACAACCACCAGAAATGACATGGACAACCGCAGGGCTAAGTCCTGACAAGGGTGGCCCTCCATGAAGAAAGCAGTGACCCATCATTCTACCAGCCATCAGAAACAGGTGACTATACACCAGATGTGCAGATGAAGATGGTACGAGATGATCTGGCTCTCCATCAAAAATTCTTGTCTTGTGTTTCAGGAAATGCTCATATTGCAAGATAAAGTATTTTGTGGTTAGACACTTAAGGAGAGAAAAGTTTTTGATCAAGTAAGGGCATACCAAAGTTAAGGTGAAAACCACATTTCAGTTTCTGTGTAGTCATTGAAAATAAGAAACGGTTTACACCCTCTCCAATAGCAGGATCCCCAAGAAAAAAAGTGTAAATGTTGTTCTTATTTACTTCAGCTATTGTCTGCAGAAATTCATTGAAAATTTAGAAAACACCTTCTAGCCTGGTTTTCAGAGGACGCGCCCATTTCATATTACATGCTTTGAAAAAAGCGATGAGAGAGGCCTCTTGATCGGAGATGCTGCTTGTAAGGTCAAGATGCAAGTACAATGGTTTCTCAGATGCATGAACTGGGATTATAGATTGTCTGTTAAATTCAGCTGCCATATTAGGGCTTGGTACAGTTGTCCAGTCTACAAAAGAAACAACGGTGAAGGGTTTTAATGAAAATTACAAGACCATTTGACCTGTATGCTTTCCAGCATATGGTTTCAAATAAGGATTGCCTGTACGATAACATGAAGATCAGGGGAAAAATTCTTATGCAATAAGATACAAACCCTTCGCTTCATCAGTAAAATCAGTCAGTGACGCTGACGAGGTAGTTGGTAGATTTTGGTTATATGTGGTCTGGGAGGCCATGCCTGATGGGCCAGCCTCTTCCTTTGTGTCAACTGTCTCAATGTCGGACGAATCCCAAACAGGACACTGGCTGAAAGACAAAAGTAATTTGATTTTGTTCAAGAAAAATACATTTGAGAAAGCATGTTTTTCCCCAATATACTAATTTTGCCATCTAAATAAAGAAAAATGGAAAGTGAAGGAGTGATGTGACGTGTAGCCAATTACGGTACCCCTTTTCTGTAATTTGTGCTCTGTCTGTGCACTTGGATGGGTGAAATGCACAGTAGTGGGTATTGAACACACACACAGAGCAGTAGGGGTCAGGTAGGTGTCTTGGAAGAGAGCGCTGTTCATTCACTAATATATTCAATAATGGTTGGAAGTTAGCAAACTCTTTGTGCTCCAGTACAAACCTTTCAACACGAAGGACAATGTTTAATTAAGCAGGATTTTCTTTTCTCTTCGTGAACGTGCAACAGGTGAGCAAATTTTCGCCACATTGGATTCATTTGTACGTGAACAGGACATTGCGTGGAAGAACTGTGTGGGAATTTGCTCTGATGGAGCGCTGGCAATGACTGGTAAACACAGTGGATTGGTTACAAAAGTACAGGCCGTCGCTCCATTTGCGGTGTGGACGCATTGCATGATACACAGACAAGCCCTTGCTGCTAAAAAAAAGGCCACCTGATATGAAACAAGTCATGGATGAAGCCATTCGCGCGGTCAACGCGATAAAAAGTTCTCAGTTATCTCTATGAGCTCTGAGAAGAGGTACGGATCTTTCTTTTGGAGAAAAACTCCCCGCTAGCTCCATAAATTTCTGATGAAAATTGGCTTGCTCTTCTGGCCTACCTAGCTGACATTTTCAACCGACTAATGATCTGAACGCAGGACTTCAGGGCAAAAACACATCGCTCTTTCCTCTTTCCGATAAAATTGAAGGATGGATCAGAAAACCGTCATTATGGCGAATGATAACTTTGATGCTTTCCCATTATAGGACGATTTCATTAATGAGAGGATTGTGCCAAAAGCCAGTTTGCATCTGGTTTTCGGGGCTAACCTAAGTGAAATGGCAATGCAATTCCGCGAGTAGTTCCCTGAAAACTCTAGGGTAGAGGCTGCTTTTGAGCGAAACTGACCTCATCAATTCATTTGTTGATGTTTCACCGGAGGAGACGCGTTTCAGTATGATGGAGAGCTCAGAGGAAAACATTCTGCTCGTCTCCCACTCCAGGCACATGAGGTATATACGATTTCTAGCCACTGCCATGTTCGGGAAGCAAAAAACCTGTATTTTCTCTGCCTTACAGTAGTTGTTGATTCAACACGGTTTAACTTCTGAGTAAAATACATCTCCTTTGTGTGGATTATTTGAACCGATGTTTTAGACACTAGAACCAGAGCGAAATATTGTCTAAAACACTTTAGCTTCTTTGTGTTTGTCACCCATGTCCTTTTAACAGCGCTTCAGTTTGATCTGGATTATGACCTGACGTTCTCAATGTGTCTACTGTTTGTCAAACAGGAATAGCCTTGAGAAAAAAACTATGGCACCGATGTATTTTAAGATATGTCAGTGCAAGTTTAGACAGTTTATAGAGACGCCTCTAGTTGTGTGGGAAACCACTTCTATGAGACACGATACGTTAAAAATCATTTTTGGGTCCGAGCTGTAGACTTAAACATTTGGTCTTTGCCCTCAGAATAATGCTTAGCCGTCTGTTTCTCATGTTTGTATGAGGATTTTTCATTCATTTGGACCACAGTTGTGAAAGCATCCTCTTGTGACTTTAACAAGCATCTCACTGAGCATGCGGCACAACTCCTTGTCCAGGCCCTGGTGATCTCAAGGTTGGACTACTGCAATGTTCTCCTTGCTGGTCTTCCTGCTAAAGTTATCAAACCGCTCCAGCTGCTTTAGAATGCAGCAGCACGCCTCGTCTTCCATGTGACGCCCCTTTTCCTCTCTCTCCACTGGCTACCGGTTGAAGCCCGTATCAGATTCAAGTCGCTGATGTTTGCCTACAGGACTTTCACTGGATCTGCACCGGCAAAATTTCACACCCTCCTACACGCTCTTCTATGAACACTTGACAGACGAATAAAAAAACAAACTAAGCCTCTGTCTTTCTCTCAACAGGTAGTGGTCTAGCTTTTGTTGAAACTTGTAACTCTAGCACCTATTGTGAACTATTGCTCCTGTATGACATGTCGCTTATTGCTCCCTGAACTCTCTGCAAGTCGCTTTGGATAAAAGCGTGTGCTAAATGACTCAATGTAAACGCAAACAAGCAATACGATGCTATAAAGAAACAGAACAGAAGATCGCATGCCATGCTCGTTTTATTTCAAAAGATAGAAATGATCAACAACACAGATTTATTGTCACATCTTCATCTCATTCTAACATGCAGTACTTTATATGTCTATTTATTATTGCATTTATACACAGGAAACGTTATATTAATACATGTAACAAATAAAAAACCTGGTTGTGTTTGCATTGGTTGTTCCTGTAGCCATTCTGTTTGGTAGGACCAGAAATCATCAGGCGTTATTTTATAAAGTAAGTGTAACCAGTTTTAGGGGTATAAAAATGAATTACAGTATAACAAGAACTGTGATCAATAATAAAACCACGGCCAGAATCAGAAGATACCAAATTCGTTAGGAGCCAATACGCTGAGCAGCAATAATGAATCAGACAGAGGAATAAAGGTTGAGTCGCCACTATTGCATTCGTTTTACATGAAACAAAATAAATGTTCAGTTTACACAACTTAATAAACAATAACCAAATTAACCATAAAACATACAACTGTGTATGAATGTGTGTGTGTGTGTGTGTGTGTGTGTGTATCTCCTCGTCTGTGTCTTTTCCTTCAAAGGGTTTGACTCGCCATCTGACACAATCGGGATAGCGTCCTGGTCCTCTCAAAAACCTGACCTATAGACAAGGTCATACTTCTTATAATCTCAATTTCAGATGCATCATCGAAGGATTTAAATGTTATGCCGTTACACATGACATCTAACCTCATACATATTTCTTAAATCTTAATAAATCTCAAATATTCAGTCTTAGTTGTACAACATTAAACATTCAAAGGTATCAAAATTCAAATATGAGAACTAAACATTGAAGAACTCACATGTGTTAACAGCCATTCAATAACACTCATGGTAAGTGACCATTAACATGACAAACATACATCCAAATCAAAACAGGATAACATAACAGTAATGACCCACAATGCGCAGCTTTCAGAGATAAAGGAAATGTGCTTAATCACTTCTCATACACCACAGGCCTACTAGCGTGGGAGAAACCGCACCATAAATGAGTCTCCTAGTAACTTTAAACTCACATGGATTATCAAATTACTACTTGTGTTAAACTGGCTATATAAAAATAAAACAACTTCCCTTTGCATTGGCATAAAACAATAGTCACAGTATACATGTTCAACCATTGCATCATTATTCGTTTCAATCCACTCCTATAGCCATTAGCATCGCTAGCGCTTTCGCTAACACACATAGGAACAGCACAATAACCCAGAAATAACTCAAAGGGATTTATATTTATATTTATTATATTTCTCACCGTTGTTCTGTACACTCAAATACACTCAAAGCGATTTTTAAAGTATCGATGTCACGACACTAGTTTGGATCGCAACAGTTCGACAAACATTTACGAAACGTTTCCTAGTCAACGTGAAGGCAGCGCGTGCGCGCGTGTTTGAAAAATGCCCTGCGTCAAGAACGCTGACGTCACACAGAGTAACCAGATGTTATCAGCTCGCGCAGTTGAAGAATCTCCTCAGTGTTGTTTCCAGCGAAAGCGACGACGGATTACACGATCAATCGCGATCAAGTCTTTGCAGACAGACAGTTAGCGACGATACAAAACTCGACAAGTCCGCAGCGACAGACAGACGTTCGTGAAGTCGACCGAGTTAACACGTCTTCATCTGTACGAGCGACAGCAAACGACATGGAGAGAGCGCCAGGTCAGTGACACCCTTAACAACACGATAACAATGTGCACCAAACTAAATCTACATACCAAAATAAACCATCTAGATTCACATAATATGATAATACACTTATTTACTGACTCGCAACATCAGGCTTGTTTTCTTTGGCGTTTCTGCTCGTGTTCTTGTGTTTATTTCACGCTTAATCTGAACATTTCTTATGTTTGGTTGTGTTTTCAAAATCCCTTTAAGTTACAAACCTTACGATTGTGTTTAGGTTTAGTTCACTTGATGTTTTCTGAGGGATTAAGTGTCGATGTACTGCAGTTTTAAATTGTAATGACACATAATAAATGAATGATGCCGTTTCAGAGAGAAGTTTGATTGTTTTAGTGTGTTAGTGGAAGTCATTTCACAGCTTTTTTGTTTGATCTTTTAGCACAACAAACAGAGAAGAAGAAGAAGAAGGGTGTCCGTGCCTGCTTCAAGAAAGGATGGCGGGCTATGAAGCGCACCTTCTCTTGCACCCAAAGCAATGAAGTGGTGCCTCTTCCTACACAGTCTGACCTGGATCCATCAGATCCTCAGCCTGGTCCATCTGAACAGCCGTATCTACGCGTCTTTAAGCCGGTGGTCTTGACAGACACAGCTGATCTCCCTGGTTGTTCGTTCTGGGAGCAAACGCCTCTCGAAGCTCCAGTCGATCCTCAGCAAGATCCTTCTGGCCTCAAGCAAACGGCTCCAGAAGAACCAACTGACCGCCGACAAGGTCTGTCTAACCGCGAGCAAATAGCTCCAAAGAGAATTGTGTTTTATTTCTTTGTTGTGATATATTTCTGGCATCTAAATATAATTTCTACTGTTTGTTTTCTCTTTCTGTTTTTATCTTTTACAACAACAAACAGAAGAAAACAAAAAGAAGAAGGGTGTCTGCGCCCGCTTTAAGAAAGGATGGCAGGCTATGAAGCGCTCCTGCTCTCGATCCCGAAACAACAAAGTGGTGCCTTTACCTACACCGTCTGATCCATCAGATCCTCAGCCAGCTTCTGAAGATCCTCATCCAGCTCCTGAAGATCCTCATCCAGCTCCTGAAGATCCTCATCCAGCTCCTGAAGATCCTCATCCAGCTCCTGAAGATCCTCATCCAGCTCCTGAAGATCCTCATCCAGCTCCTGAAGATCCTCATCCAGCTCCTGAAGATCCTCATCCAGCTCCTGAAGATCCATCTGAACACAGAGCGGGTCCGTCTAACCGTGAGTAAATATATATAGTGGTTGTGTAATTGACCCTTCACCAAACCCCGCCCCCCTTCGTTTCTGTTGCTATGTTCAACAAGCTTTGGGTATCAGGTACGTGCTCCCAGTGTAATGTGTGCACGTCCTGGGGAAATAGTGAAGAAATTCTGGAAAAATTACAAGCTGATTTCAGACAGACGGTCTTCAATATGCTTTCGAGGGAAACATTTAGGATTTGAGATAACTTTCACAATATACTTGTAAGTAATTATGCCTGTACTTGCGTCCACACCAGCAGACGATAACGTTATTTTAAATCTAAACTCACACGATACAATAGGCTTAGGATACTAACGGTACTGTGACACAAATGGATGTGTACACACAAATAAAATATCCATTAGCCTTAAAACACCACTTCCAGAACGCTTCTGTCTGTAATTCGTAACCTTACATTAAAGTCCCAGTGAAATTAAAAAGGTCAATTCTTATTTTTTCATTAAATATTGCAGCGTTTATAGTAAATAGTTTATCATTTTTCTTTTTAAAATTCATGTACACTTATAATCTTCAGTTAAAATCTGAAACTGCACTTCCCCCCTGAAATGACGTAAATTAGACGGCTTGGTCGGAGCAACCGTTAACTGTCAGTCTGCTGCCACTTTCATTTCAAAATCAATGCAACAGCTGTTTTTACACATCCAATCACTTCGCAGTAAAAAGCGCAAGCCACGCCCCCTAATTACCTCCTGTGAAATAATACTTCATTCGGAAATGTGTCCGAATACGGAAGTAAAAACTATTGCAACTTCCGGTTCACAGGGACTTCAATGATTCCGACAATATGTGTCTCGTATCTGTGTTTGTTTACTTGTGATGTGAACTCCGCTATTCTCCTTTATTTACAATGATTTTTAAAAGTTATAACTTGATTAGCGTTCTTTTGTGAACGTCCATTAATGCTTGATGTATATCTCTCTGTTTACTATTATAATAATTAAAAAGCTAATTGTTTTATATTAATCACCAAAGCTCCACTTCGCCGGGTGGTTTGTTTGTCGGACAAAATGGCCGTCAGTCACGGGGGCACGTAATATCGGTGTTATGATTGGTCAGATCGCCTGCCAATCAAACTGCTTGCGAAGGGTCAATTACACCTTATTTGTTTCAGCTGAAGTCGCTTAAACACACTTGGAAACCGCAACTGTAACAAAACCCCAAAAGTGAAATGTCTGTTTCATTAATAGATTTCACAATATTACTGTACAACATGTCTGTCAAAGTGGGCAGCGTAACTGTTGCTGTACAGTTAAAATGTGTCACCTGTAGATTATAAACACCACAGTGCACTTAACCCTACGGCAATGTCACGATTGTTCTTTTGGGGGTGAAACTTAGGCAAAACATAACTAACAAGACTTTTAACAAGAAATGATCCTTCGGTGGCACTGGAAGTCAGTTTCATTCATTTGACTCTTAGTGATACATCTCTGCTATCTGGTGGTAATTTCTATGATTTGACTCTTTCTCTGTATTGTTCTTTTAGCACAACAAGCAGAGAAGAAGAAGAAGAAGAAGAAGAAGAAGGGTGTCCGTGCCTGCTTTAAGAAATTTTGGCGGGCTATGAAGCGCACCTTCTCTTGCACCCAAAGCTGTGAAGTGGGGCCTCTTTCAGAGTCTCAGTGGTTTCTTAATGAATTGCATGAATATAGTGAGTATTCTGCCATTATGTTCAGGTTAACTGTCATTCTGTCCTGCTTTACATGGTCCGCTTCACTGAAATACCTTGTATTATGTAATTGGACCGGGTAAAAACAATATAGCTTCTTCAATTGTAACCGATCTTCAATTAAACGAAACAAAATCAATTTGGAAAATATCTTCTAAGAAATAAGGAATTTTGAATGGAACTGATTTGGAATAGAAATTGATTCAAATCGAAACCCTATAAGTGAGAATCAAACTGAATCGCCAGATTGTTCGCAATACCCAGTCCAATTATTTAATATTTACATATATCGCGTGTTCTTCTGATCAAATGAATAATCATAATGACTTTTTAGCTTTTTTCCTGTCCTGATGTCCTTTTTAATCACATGGGATGTACTAGACACAGTTTAACAACATCACTGCCATTGGAGTTTGTGCGAGTCAATCACGTGTGTTCCTTATGTATTAATTGTTTTCAGAAGCGTTTTCTTCGCTTTATGAGGTGGAAAGGAAAACTCTAGGAAAAGGACACAATGGCATTGTGAATCTGGGGACTCGTAGGTCTGATGGCCTAAAGGTACCTTTGCTTTATTTATCAAACATTTTCAACCTTGTGTCCATACGTACAGAGGCGTGGAGTGTTTTGATCCAAATATGTTGAAAGTCTATTTGACTGTAGAGTGTGATGTACTGTTGTAAAGCTTACATGTGATGATATCTCTTTGCAGGTCGCCATCAGATTAATGCACAAGTACCCGGACAAAGACGAATATATTCATATTGTGAGTCATATTTACATTTTTCATGTGAAGTGGGGTCCAAAAATCTAAAAGATTCTGCAGTATTTCTAGGTTACAGAAATCAACGTCAATGACTTCAAATTGTCTTGTTTGATTTGAGCACATTTTAAAAGCACGCGGACGTGAAACATCAGATTTTGTGCACACCACGCACACTTTCATTAACAGAGAGACAACAAATACTGAGACATTCATAAATGTCTTTCATACTCAAATCGTTTAATTTCAAAAATTGTTCGTTCGAAAAATGCATTTCTCGTGTAGTTTCAGACTTTAAGACCCCGCTGCATCTCAACATAAATGATTTATGGAAATTGAAACGTTTTCTACCGCCTGCTAACCTTTTTGACCCTTTTTTTTACCAGGATGGGTATGACAAGCCTCTCCTCTCAGAAGTGGCTCTAAATCTGCTGCTACAGAAACCAGAGAAATGTCACAACATTGTGGATATGTTGGACTGGTTTGAAGAAGAGAACATCCACATCCTCGTTCTAGAATATCCATGTTCCTGGATCACCGTTGAAGATTATTTCCATTTTAAAGTTGCGTCTGAAAATGAGGCACGTGATCTCATGCGTCAAGCAGTGAACGCAGCCAAACACTGCAATGACCACAACGTCTGCCATGGTTGCTTGGGTGGCAGAAAAATCCTGATCAATAAACAGACGATGACGCTCAAGTTGAAAGACTTTGGATGCGGCCAGCTTGTCACAGCTTGGGGCGATCCATGCACTTTAAGCTACTGTGAGTTGAGTTTCTGTGTTGCCGATGTTTGATCCCCATACAAACATAGTAGCCAACCCAAACTTAGTTTTCCCCCGACAGCACATTGTCAGAATTTACAGTAATGGATTGATGGCATTATACTTTAACTTGAATGATTTTTGCAAATGAAATGTTTGCTTCCGTTACAGGTCAAGCTCCTGCGGTTGCCTATACGGTCCAAAGTTTGGGAAAACTGCTCTGCTACATGATGCATGAAAATCGGCTGATTAAATTATACAAGCGTGCTATACGAGGCTACCCCGAGATCAAAAACTTTGGTTTAACTGAAGGTAAGAGACCAGCACTTAAAACAATCCTTGTTAAATGCAAACCAAGAATCTGTATGGTCACTGGGAGACTTCTCACCAAATGCACCTTCCCTAATATAAGTTGAAAGAAAACAGGACGTGTTTCCTGAACAATAAATTAAACTACACATTTCAGTAGCTTTTGTTATGTTTGACAGCGTGTTACAATGAACATACATGACTAATCGCTCCTCTCGTAAACACTTTCCTTCACAGAATGCCTTGACTTGATCGTTTGGTGCCAGCTCGCTCAACCAGAAAAAAGGCCAACGTTTGAAGAGATCCTTGACCACAAGTGGTTTAAGCTGAGCTAAAGGTCAAGAGTATCTTATGTTTTTCTGTTCTTCATTCAGTGATATTAGCAGATCCAGTGGTCTTTCCAGGTAAGGTTTTGTCCTTCAGTTAGTGCAATATGATCTTCTCTAGATGGTGTTTTAGAAAGTTTTGTTAGATTAAGCCTTATGAGTCAACATTTCCTGACCCTCCTGCTTTAACCGGTTTTACTTTTTCACAAATTCAGTTTTCCATTATCTTTATGCCCACATAAGAATACTTTAGTTTACTATAGCAGGTATGAATATTACTCTAGTTTATGAGAATATACTTCAGCATCATTAAGAACTATATGTTAATGGGATGCTTCAGTTGTCATTATCTTTATGCCCACATAAGAATACTTTAGTTTACTATAGCAGGTATGAATATTACTCTAGTTTATGAGAATATACTTCAGCATCATTAAGAACTATATGTTAATGGGATGCTTCAGTTGTCATTATCTTTATGCCCACATAAGAATACTTTAGTTTACTATAGCAGGTATGAATATTACTCTAGTTTATGAGAATATACTTCAGCATCATTAAGAACTATATGTTAATGGGATGCTTCAGTTGTCATTATCTTTATGCCCACATAAGAATACTTTAGTTTACTATAGCAGGTATGAATATTACTCTAGTTTATGAGAATATACTTCAGCATCATTAAGAACTATATGTTAATGGGATGCTTCAGTTGTCATTATCTTTATGCCCACATAAGAATACTTTAGTTTACTATAGCAGGTATGAATATTACTCTAGTTTATGAGAATATACTTCAGCATCATTAAGAACTATATGTTAATGGGATGCTTCAGTTGTCATTATCTTTATGCCCACATAAGAATACTTTAGTTTACTATAGCAGGTATGAATATTACTCTAGTTTATGAGAATATACTTCAGCATCATTAAGAACTATATGTTAATGGGATGCTTCAGTTGTCATTATCTTTATGCCCACATAAGAATACTTTAGTTTACTATAGCAGGTATGAATATTACTCTAGTTTATGAGAATATACTTCAGCATCATTAAGAACTATATGTTAATGGGATGCTTCAGTTGTCATTATCTTTATGCCCACATAAGAATACTTTAGTTTACTATAGCAGGTATGAATATTACTCTAGTTTATGAGAATATACTTCAGCATCATTAAGAACTATATGTTAATGGGATGCTTCAGTTGTCATTATCTTTATGCCCACATAAGAATACTTTAGTTTACTATAGCAGGTATGAATATTACTCTAGTTTATGAGAATATACTTCAGCATCATTAAGAACTATATGTTAATGGGATGCTTCAGTTGTCATTATCTTTATGCCCACATAAGAATACTTTAGTTTACTATAGCAGGTATGAATATTACTCTAGTTTATGAGAATATACTTCAGCATCATTAAGAACTATATGTTAATGGGATGCTTCAGTTGTCATTATCTTTATGCCCACATAAGAATACTTTAGTTTACTATAGCAGGTATGAATATTACTCTAGTTTATGAGAATATACTTCAGCATCATTAAGAACTATATGTTAATGGGATGCTTCAGTTGTCATTATCTTTATGCCCACATAAGAATACTTTAGTTTACTATAGCAGGTATGAATATTACTCTAGTTTATGAGAATATACTTCAGCATCATTAAGAACTATATGTTAATGGGATGCTTCAGTTGTCATTATCTTTATGCCCACATAAGAATACTTTAGTTTACTATAGCAGGTATGAATATTACTCTAGTTTATGAGAATATACTTCAGCATCATTAAGAACTATATGTTAATGGGATGCTTCAGTTGTCATTATCTTTATGCCCACATAAGAATACTTTAGTTTACTATAGCAGGTATGAATATTACTCTAGTTTATGAGAATATACTTCAGCATCATTAAGAACTATATGTTAATGGGATGCTTCAGTTGTCATTATCTTTATGCCCACATAAGAATACTTTAGTTTACTATAGCAGGTATGAATATTACTCTAGTTTATGAGAATATACTTCAGCATCATTAAGAACTATATGTTAATGGGATGCTTCAGTTGTCATTATCTTTATGCCCACATAAGAATACTTTAGTTTACTATAGCAGGTATGAATATTACTCTAGTTTATGAGAATATACTTCAGCATCATTAAGAACTATATGTTAATGGGATGCTTCAGTTGTCATTATCTTTATGCCCACATAAGAATACTTTAGTTTACTATAGCAGGTATGAATATTACTCTAGTTTATGAGAATATACTTCAGCATCATTAAGAACTATATGTTAATGGGATGCTTCAGTTGTCATTATCTTTATGCCCACATAAGAATACTTTAGTTTACTATAGCAGGTATGAATATTACTCTAGTTTATGAGAATATACTTCAGCATCATTAAGAACTATATGTTAATGGGATGCTTCAGTTGTCATTATCTTTATGCCCACATAAGAATACTTTAGTTTACTATAGCAGGTATGAATATTACTCTAGTTTATGAGAATATACTTCAGCATCATTAAGAACTATATGTTAATGGGATGCTTCAGTTGTCATTATCTTTATGCCCACATAAGAATACTTTAGTTTACTATAGCAGGTATGAATATTACTCTAGTTTATGAGAATATACTTCAGCATCATTAAGAACTATATGTTAATGGGATGCTTCAGTTGTCATTATCTTTATGCCCACATAAGAATACTTTAGTTTACTATAGCAGGTATGAATATTACTCTAGTTTATGAGAATATACTTCAGCATCATTAAGAACTATATGTTAATGGGATGCTTCAGTTGTCATTATCTTTATGCCCACATAAGAATACTTTAGTTTACTATAGCAGGTATGAATATTACTCTAGTTTATGAGAATATACTTCAGCATCATTAAGAACTATATGTTAATGGGATGCTTCAGTTGTCATTATCTTTATGCCCACATAAGAATACTTTAGTTTACTATAGCAGGTATGAATATTACTCTAGTTTATGAGAATATACTTCAGCATCATTAAGAACTATATGTTAATGGGATGCTTCAGTTGTCATTATCTTTATGCCCACATAAGAATACTTTAGTTTACTATAGCAGGTATGAATATTACTCTAGTTTATGAGAATATACTTCAGCATCATTAAGAACTATATGTTAATGGGATGCTTCAGTTGTCATTATCTTTATGCCCACATAAGAATACTTTAGTTTACTATAGCAGGTATGAATATTACTCTAGTTTATGAGAATATACTTCAGCATCATTAAGAACTATATGTTAATGGGATGCTTCAGTTGTCATTATCTTTATGCCCACATAAGAATACTTTAGTTTACTATAGCAGGTATGAATATTACTCTAGTTTATGAGAATATACTTCAGCATCATTAAGAACTATATGTTAATGGGATGCTTCAGTTGTCATTATCTTTATGCCCACATAAGAATACTTTAGTTTACTATAGCAGGTATGAATATTACTCTAGTTTATGAGAATATACTTCAGCATCATTAAGAACTATATGTTAATGGGATGCTTCAGTTGTCATTATCTTTATGCCCACATAAGAATACTTTAGTTTACTATAGCAGGTATGAATATTACTCTAGTTTATGAGAATATACTTCAGCATCATTAAGAACTATATGTTAATGGGATGCTTCAGTTGTCATTATCTTTATGCCCACATAAGAATACTTTAGTTTACTATAGCAGGTATGAATATTACTCTAGTTTATGAGAATATACTTCAGCATCATTAAGAACTATATGTTAATGGGATGCTTCAGTTGTCATTATCTTTATGCCCACATAAGAATACTTTAGTTTACTATAGCAGGTATGAATATTACTCTAGTTTATGAGAATATACTTCAGCATCATTAAGAACTATATGTTAATGGGATGCTTCAGTTGTCATTATCTTTATGCCCACATAAGAATACTTTAGTTTACTATAGCAGGTATGAATATTACTCTAGTTTATGAGAATATACTTCAGCATCATTAAGAACTATATGTTAATGGGATGCTTCAGTTGTCATTATCTTTATGCCCACATAAGAATACTTTAGTTTACTATAGCAGGTATGAATATTACTCTAGTTTATGAGAATATACTTCAGCATCATTAAGAACTATATGTTAATGGGATGCTTCAGTTGTCATTATCTTTATGCCCACATAAGAATACTTTAGTTTACTATAGCAGGTATGAATATTACTCTAGTTTATGAGAATATACTTCAGCATCATTAAGAACTATATGTTAATGGGATGCTTCAGTTGTCATTATCTTTATGCCCACATAAGAATACTTTAGTTTACTATAGCAGGTAAGAATATTACTCTAGTTTATGAGAATATACTTCAGCATCATTAAGAACTATATGTTAATGGGATGCTTCAGTTGTCATTATCTTTATGCCCACATAAGAATACTTTAGTTTACTATAGCAGGTATGAATATTACTCTAGTTTATGAGAATATACTTCAGCATCATTAAGAACTATATGTTAATGGGATGCTTCAGTTGTCATTATCTTTATGCCCACATAAGAATACTTTAGTTTACTATAGCAGGTATGAATATTACTCTAGTTTATGAGAATATACTTCAGCATCATTAAGAACTATATGTTAATGGGATGCTTCAGTTGTCATTATCTTTATGCCCACATAAGAATACTTTAGTTTACTATAGCAGGTATGAATATTACTCTAGTTTATGAGAATATACTTCAGCATCATTAAGAACTATATGTTAATGGGATGCTTCAGTTGTCATTATCTTTATGCCCACATAAGAATACTTTAGTTTACTATAGCAGGTATGAATATTACTCTAGTTTATGAGAATATACTTCAGCATCATTAAGAACTATATGTTAATGGGATGCTTCAGTTGTCATTATCTTTATGCCCACATAAGAATACTTTAGTTTACTATAGCAGGTATGAATATTACTCTAGTTTATGAGAATATACTTCAGCATCATTAAGAACTATATGTTAATGGGATGCTTCAGTTGTCATTATCTTTATGCCCACATAAGAATACTTTAGTTTACTATAGCAGGTAAGAATATTACTCTAGTTTATGAGAATATACTTCAGCATCATTAAGAACTATATGTTAATGGGATGCTTCAGTTGTCATTATCTTTATGCCCACATAAGAATACTTTAGTTTACTATAGCAGGTATGAATATTACTCTAGTTTATGAGAATATACTTCAGCATCATTAAGAACTATATGTTAATGGGATGCTTCAGTTGTCATTATCTTTATGCCCACATAAGAATACTTTAGTTTACTATAGCAGGTATGAATATTACTCTAGTTTATGAGAATATACTTCAGCATCATTAAGAACTATATGTTAATGGGATGCTTCAGTTGTCATTATCTTTATGCCCACATAAGAATACTTTAGTTTACTATAGCAGGTATGAATATTACTCTAGTTTATGAGAATATACTTCAGCATCATTAAGAACTATATGTTAATGGGATGCTTCAGTTGTCATTATCTTTATGCCCACATAAGAATACTTTAGTTTACTATAGCAGGTATGAATATTACTCTAGTTTATGAGAATATACTTCAGCATCATTAAGAACTATATGTTAATGGGATGCTTCAGTTGTCATTATCTTTATGCCCACATAAGAATACTTTAGTTTACTATAGCAGGTATGAATATTACTCTAGTTTATGAGAATATACTTCAGCATCATTAAGAACTATATGTTAATGGGATGCTTCAGTTGTCATTATCTTTATGCCCACATAAGAATACTTTAGTTTACTATAGCAGGTATGAATATTACTCTAGTTTATGAGAATATACTTCAGCATCATTTAGAACTATATGTTAATGGGATGCTTCAGTTGTCATTATCTTTATGCCCACATAAGAATACTTTAGTTTACTATAGCAGGTATGAATATTACTCTAGTTTATGAGAATATACTTCAGCATCATTAAGAACTATATGTTAATGGGATGCTTCAGTTGTCATTATCTTTATGCCCACATAAGAATACTTTAGTTTACTATAGCAGGTATGAATATTACTCTAGTTTATGAGAATATACTTCAGCATCATTTAGAACTATATGTTAATGGGATGCTTCAGTTGTCATTATCTTTATGCCCACATAAGAATACTTTAGTTTACTATAGCAGGTAAGAATATTACTCTAGTTTATGAGAATATACTTCAGCATCATTAAGAACTATATGTTAATGGGATGCTTCAGTTGTCATTATCTTTATGCCCACATAAGAATACTTTAGTTTACTATAGCAGGTATGAATATTACTCTAGTTTATGAGAATATACTTCAGCATCATTAAGAACTATATGTTAATGGGATGCTTCAGTTGTCATTATCTTTATGCCCACATAAGAATACTTTAGTTTACTATAGCAGGTAAGAATATTACTCTAGTTTATGAGAATATACTTCAGCATCATTAAGAACTATATGTTAATGGGATGCTTCAGTTGTCATTATCTTTATGCCCACATAAGAATACTTTAGTTTACTATAGCAGGTAAGAATATTACTCTAGTTTATGAGAATATACTTCAGCATCATTACCCACCCTAGGTGGGGAATACAGTGGAGACACCAACATGGTCTCACCAAATAGGGGAGAACTCATGGGAGGTATGTGCGGAATGCCGCAAGGTGGATGTCCACCTGGGGGAGGTCATGGGTTGCCACGTGGGGAACCATCTCATGACGACATCTCAGACGGAACCACCCTAGTGGGGGGTTACTACGTGTGGGGCACTAGGTCCGGTTAGAGCTATATGTAATAACTCAGCTTGATACCCGGCCATAGGCGGCAGGGCTGCTCCGCCGAGCCCGCCGCCCTGAGTGCTTATTGATGGAAGGACGGACTGCCTATTCTTCACCCTTGGGGAAAGAAGGGAGGCAGCCCATAGCGCACTGATCCACCTAAGAAGGGGAAAGGCGCTATGCGCAGGCGTACGCCCCACGACTGCTGGTCTCACCTGTTGGCAAGACTCGAGCTGCCGACTCCCCACGGAGGTTTGCAAGCCTCTGCGAGGTATAGCGTAGCCCAACCCGCAACTCTACAGATGTCTGCCAGAGAGGCGCACTGAGCCGATGCCCACGAGGAGGCCACACCCCGAGCGGAGTGTACCGTCACTCAAATGGGCATGGGGCTAGGATCGGCACACCGTAGTGACGGCGTGTGCGATCCGGCGCGACAACTCTCCTCGGAGACAGCACTCCCGTTGCTGACCTCCAAAACAGACAAGAGCTGCTCAGGGCCTTGAAGCCCTCCGTGTGGTTCGAGTAGAGGCGCAGTGCGCTTACTGGACACCCCACGTACAGGTTGGGTCTTTCTCCCGGTGTGGGAGCGCCTGCAAGTTCACCACCTAGTTCCCAAAAGGGGGGCGGCGGAACTTTGGGCACGTAAGTTGGCCGGGGTCTCAGGATCACGTGAGAGTCACCGGGCCTGAATTTTGGCAATCGGTGGACACGGAATGCTTGCAGGTGCCTCACCCTGTGGATGGACTCGAGCCCCAGCAGGAGAGCCAACCTCCCTCGCAGAACGAGGAAGGGGCTCTCGGCAGGGCCCGAAAAAAGGGGACCCAAAGGTCCACCTTAAAGTCCCAAGAGGGTACGGGGCGCGGACGAGGCCTTAACCCCTCGCGCCCTAGAGGAACCTAATAATCAGGTCATGCCGCCCCAGAGGCTCACCAGCAACTGGTACGTGATAACCGCGACAGCGGGTACCCACGTTCCAATGTGGAAGGGGAGATTACTCCCCAGCCTCTCCTGCAATAGGACAGCACGTTCCTGAGCGAGCAATTCCGCGGGTCTTCTCCTCGAGAAGAGCACCAGGACAAGAAGGGGCGCCACTTAAAGGCATCCAGCCTTGTGGGCATGGCCCTTGCCTGAGTGACAGTCTCCACCACTGAGGGGGGTAGGTCATCCAGGAACTCCTCGTCCCATCCAGGAGCCAGACCCAGAGGTCCGGCTCGAATGCCACAACGTGTCCACCCCCTGCGAGTAGGCCCTTCGCCAGGGGATTTGGCCAGGGGGAGTTGTCGTCAGGAGTATTAGCTCCGAGGACCAAGTGTAGTTGGGCCCATAAGGCGCAACTAGCAGCACTTGACACTCCCTACCCAGACCTTGCACAGGACCTGCGCAATGAAGCTCACTGGGGGAACCGTAGTTCCGCTTGTCCCGCGGCCAGCTGCGCGCTAGGGCCTCCGTGTCGAGGGGGGCCTCGACCAGGGAGTGCCCAGCGGCGCTGGGTGGTGTTCAGGGAGGCAACAGGTCCCCCTGTGCCCGCCCAAACCACCCCCAAGCCGGCCGCAGTGGTAGAGTCGTCACTACCCACGAGGTGTCAACTGACGAGAGAGCGCTTGGCTGTCTGGTTCAGGACACCCGGTGGGCGCTTGGCTGTCTGGTTCAGGACACCCGGTGGGCGTGTGACCTCCACTGGAGGCTGCGCGCTAGGGCCTCCGTGTCGAGGGGGTCCTCGTCCAAGGAATGCCCAGCGGTACTGGGTGGTGTTCAGGGAGGCGACAGGTCCCCCTGTGCCCGCCCAAACCACACCCAGGCCAGCCCGCAGGGGTGGAGTCATCACTTCCCACGGGGTGTCAACTGACGAGCGAGCGCTTGGCTGTCTGGTTCAGGACACCCGGTGGGCATGTGACCTGCAGGGGCCTTGCCACCTGCTGTCTCCACGGGAGGAGGCGTTTTTTGGGCGAGTTGCGATGACTGCAGCGAGCGAATGCCACCCTGAGGTTTAGTACGCTACGCCGGTCGTGCTGTCCGGGCCAGTATGCTGGCTCTGCACGAGAGGCCGGAGCCTCATCAGTGCAAGCAGGACAGCTAGCAACTTGAAGGCAGTGATCTGCCAACGCAGGCGGGGGCCCGTCCAGCGACCCGACACTGCGCGCCCGTTGCACACCGCACCCGCACCCCGTAGGGAGGCGTCTGTCGTTCCACGACCGGCCTCAAGACCTGCTCGGGGTTAGGATGCGACGGCAGCAGGCGTAATGACGATACGCCTACTGCCAGTGCACCACGCTCTCCAGGGAACTCATCTCTGTAGTCAGTGCTGTCGCGGTCCCATGTGCGTCAACCCGAGGGGGACAGGCCACCCCCGAGGACACCATGCCCAGGAGCCTCTGAAACTGATTTCAGGGGACCGCTGGCTGCTGCCTGAAAGTTCAAGCAGCTCAGCACTGACTGTGCGTGCTCGTGAGCGGGCACGCCGTCATGGAGACAGTGTTGAGTTCTCTACCAGGAAAAAGGGGAGCTCCGCGCCAGGGAGAGCTGCTCTCTTTTCCCGGGTGACCCGTTACTGACATGCCAGCCCCTCGACAGTGCCGAGGGAAACTGTACATGAGAGTATGCGGTCAGTTGTCATGAACCACGCCTGGCGTCTGACAGACACCAGGACGCGCTTCTGCGCCTCCCGAACGGCACCCTTGCAAGGTGCTGCTCAAGGTATGCAGCGACCCCTGGTTTTGGGGATGATGAAGTGCGGCTGTCGAAGGCACTTCGCCTTCGCCAGAGGGGTGGCAGCCCCGGCCTGGAGCACAGGAACATCCCTGCCTCTGCTGAGGTAAGAGGATGCCTGAAGTCCGGCGGAGGTCTGGCGAGCTGGATCGAATGCCGAGACGGACCACACTCCCAGCCACCGTGATGGTTTGAAATGCTAACCAAGCACCCAGAGACCTCACAGGGGGGCTGCGATCTACTTCATCAACCCGCGGGGGTTGGTTCAATGACTAGCAGTGCTGTTCCCCCCGGGGGAAACGGCTCCGCTAAATCACCTGCCAGGCGATGGCGCAGCTCGACGCACCGTCGAAGCGAGAGTGCTGAGGGCTGCTTTATACTCGTCATTGCGTGCCGCCACGACGCAACGTCGAGTTGCCGAACACCATCTTTCAGAGGGTGAGAGCGGCTGCAAGTGGGACCCAGAGAGAGACCTCTCCTTGTGAGAAGGCGGGCACTAGGCCCCCGAAGGGGCCCAGAAGGTGTTTGGGACACGGCAGGGACCGCCCCATTCCGACCATCCAGCAACCAAGGCTGGGTCGGGCCCGATGGTTCAATCTCTCTAGGTGGTCCTTCTCTCGACGTCTTCCTCCGGGGGGCCACCTGCGGGGGCACCGGAACCGGAGTCGACGCTGGAGAAGGCCAGGGCTGCTGGGGGCAGACCACGTGCGAGACCTCGACGGCCGAAAGGCGGCCGGGTCAAAGCAGGCCGGTCTGTTTCTACACTGTCAAAAGGCTGCTGGAGCAGTCCTTGACAGCGCCACCAATCAGCTGACCTTGCGAGAGGGGAGTCGGGAAAGTGGCCTTTCTCGAGCTCGCCCGCCTGCGCAAGATTGGGTCCGAGGCATCCTTCCGGGCCACTGATGTGGACATCGTCCGACCCAACCTGCGCTGCCACCGCGGTCCCCGGAGGGCCAGTCGGCGGCGGCACTACTTGGGTCGGTCTTACCCCGTGGGGCTCTCTTTAGCGCCCTGGCCTGCAGGGTGGCCATGGCGTAAGAGTGGAGGCAGCTTGGTCCACGGCACTGCCAGCCTCAACACCAGCGATGTCGAGACCTTACATGCCCTGGACGGTGAGCCTAGGTCAAGCTCCCCAGGTGGCCGCCGTCTGCGGATACCCGCGACTGCATGCTCCACCCAGGGTGCATTGACATAGTCCCTAGCTGCCTCCCCGCCCCGAGGGAAGAGAGGGCGATAGAGTCAGCTAGACGGAAGCGCGCCGAAGGGGACGCTCCAGGTCCTACTGAACTCCTTATGCAGCTCGGTTAAACTTGGTACTTGAGCCGAGTACCCAGCCGCGAGCACCAGGGCTGCACCGCAACCCGACGCTCACGGCGGTCCGAGCGAGCATGGCTGACATCTTGACGTCTGCTCTCACCTGTGCTCGACCTCCCGAGGGAGGGAGCTTCAGGGAATCGCCAGAGTCTGATGCCAGCAGGTCGCGCTCCGATGTTGCAAGAGACACCTCATCTCCACGGCTCGTGTCCGAGCGCGTGGCTGAGGAATAAGATGGCTTAGGACCATCCTTGGGGACCTGCTAAAAAGCGAGACGGGGCGCGAGCGGTCCGCGAGCCGACCGGCTGACGGATTAACGCTCACGATAATCCCCACATCACCCTCGCTGCTCGCCGTCGCTGACGGCAGGGCCGTAGCCGCTGCGGTCACAGAACGGGAAGCAAACGAGGTGGTGGCTTGCTCTTGACAGAACATAGCCAACGTGACGCAACGTCTGAATAGCCGTCCGCCCGCAGTGACGCAACGTCTGACTAGCCATCCGCACGCAGTGACGCAACGTCTGAATAGCCATCCGCGTGCCGTGCGGGCAGGACGAATCCACGAGGCTGCCACAGTGGTCGGACCCCCGAACACTTGTGGCAACCACCGTGTCCGTCCCGTCCTCGATGAGTGTACTGCACCCAAGAGATCAGCGGGCAATGCCACGCTGAGGAAATTGCTCTTTTAGAAAAATACCTCAGGAACTGCCAGGACGCCCAGGGGAATCTCCGCTGCACCGCGTCGTAGAAATCGGCAATTCGAAGAATGTCATCAGATGCGAAGGCTCCGAAGAACAAAAGGTGAATGAATGGGCACGCCGGCTCCCCTTTTATACCCGGATTTCCGGGGGGCGGAGCCCGGCATGCAAATTTCATTCGCCAATTTTCATTGGCCTTTTCAAAATAGTCAGAGACGATTGGTTCTCAAGGGCGAACCCCATCTGTCGGCTTCGACACAACGTCGAGAGACCGACAGAAAGGGAACTATATGTTAATGGGATGCTTCAGCCAAAAATGAAAATTCTGTCATCGTTTACATTTAATGCGTACAACCAGACCGATTTTTGACAGGTTTTGAGGGCAAAATCTGTCTGGTTGTAAACATTCTTCCAAATATCTTTCTCCGTGTTCATCAGAACAGAGACATTTACACAGATTTGGTCGAAGGAGAGGAAATGATGACAGAATCTTCATTTTTGCGTGAAGCATCACTTTAATTTAAACCATTATACTTTCTATTTATTTTTCTTTCGTTCTTTTACAACGTCTACTAAAATGTTAGTCTTTTCCTACAACTTGCTAAAAGAAAATATGATAGTATTTTAATCAGAAATATCTTTTAGCGTCTTAAATCGCCGCCCCATACCCTCCTTAACTAGCGTTAGCCTCACGCGGGATGGCTCGCCATGAGTGTGTGTGGTTATTGTGACGCATCATGGGAATGAAAGAGTGCGCTCAATAATTTACACTAAGTATTCAGACACCACTAAAATAGTTGTGCCCTGAAATAGTTTACGATATTAGGAAATAGACGGTTTCAAAGTGACAACATAAACAGACGTTACTGTGCATGCGCGTTCATGGACTCGTAGCTTAACTTCCGGTACACATTCATAAATGACAGAATGCCTGTAGATTATTTCTGATAACAAGCAAAAGAAATGCGACCGAACTACAGGACCCATTCAACGAACATGCAACAAAATTCAACACATCGTTTATTTAATACAATTATTATACAAATCAAATAATAATATCAATGAATATTAACATAAATAAATTATTACATTTCAAACAAAGAGAGTTACATTTAGGGCGTTAACGCGTGAACACATTAGATTCATCTTTTTAAGATTAACACATAAAAATATCGAATGCAATTAACACGGCATCCGTTTATTTTGTCCTCCATTGTCTAGTGTTACATTATATAATCACGCTCTCATTCATGTGAAGGCCTTTAAACCATTTAAGCGCTATTTGCTTTGTTCATTATACGTTCATTATAGACAGACAGCGTCTAGCTGTGGGATGCGGCTCAGCGCAACATGACAGAGGTCCCGTCTGGTGTATACAGTCACGGGCTAAAGGCAAATGCTTGAATGAACAAAAACCCAAGCTTATGCCAGAAAGGCCATTTTGTCTAGCATTTCCGTGAGCACATAGTTCAACGTGTTAAATCAAATTTTAAATGAATGCAAAGAGTTGTGAAAATGAAAGAGGCATCAGATCTACGCTGAGGTTCTTAAACCTGCTGCTGTGACTCCTGTCATTAATGTTCAAAGACCAAAAGAAAATAGCAATTCAGTGTGTTTTGTAGCTTTATTTCTGTATTTAATTTAGAATTTAGCATTGAAGACTGTAAAGGGTTTGAGAACTTATTTCAATTTCTGTAAATTTCCTGCCTGTTAGACATGATTGCCCTTAATTATACTGTCCTCCGATGTTGAAAGGCTTTAATTAATGGTAAAATAAAGAACAAATAATCAGTTAAATGGAGACGTCAGTTGCAGTACTAAGATTAGAACGTTGGCTTTCATTCATCAAATGTTGTTAGAGAAATGTGTTGTTTAATCAGATTTCTTTTTATCGATTGACAGCACTAGTTCTATTATTAGACACTAGACAAACACAAACCGAAAGTTAACTGCAGTCCAGGCGCGTGCATCCGATGAAACGATCTGTATGGAGATATTTCTGACACAGCCAGAGACATAATACATGTCTCTGCAGTGATTGGCTAATGGCTAGCCGTGAGTGCACGATGGTTGAACACTCGTTATCATGATGTAGCGCCGGGTGATTTGGCCAAAAAATCGAATCTCGTTTTTTCAGTATGACCAATTCCAGGGATACATATTTTTTGGCCTCTGGGATCACCCACCCACAGAGTCTGTGTAAAATAGAGTAGAATAGACTTAATAAAAATGACACCACGCGCCTTGAGTTTTTAAGTGTGTCACTGAACAGCGTTTTGTAATGTATACAGGAAATCATGATTAAATCGATGTGGCTATCGCGATATTGAAATCACAAAGGCTGCATTTATGTTTTATGCACAGCTTGTTCGTGAAGCACTGCTCCGTGATCAGCAGGAAATGCTGCTCCACCTGAAAGCACTGCGTGTTTGAGCCGCTTAAAACGTGTAACACCCCTCAAACATCATCCTTAAAAATAGACTTTATTGTCATGAAAATACCTGAGGAAAAACAGTGATAGGAAGATGGCATTTCCTGGTTATGCGTGTGGTACTTCTTCCATGGAGCATTGGAGTTTCTGTGCGAGAGCGCCCTCTGGCTTTCGCATGCAGCTGCATCTACATTTACATTCATGCATTTGGCAGACAATTTTATCCAAAGCGACTTGCATTGCATTTTTCCTATACATTTGTTTCGACATTGGCGTTGCTCTTACCACTGAGCTACAGGAAAGCATTTAACCGTATTTCACTGACAAGCTGCGTATTAAACATTGCAGCCAACGGCCAAATCACTTTCAATGAATCGTGCAGACCTTATAACATTATCTATATACAGAGTCTAAAATAGGCCGTTCAGCGGTTTAATGGCTTGAAACTATACAAATGCAACAGGAGGTGTATGCAAATACTTTTATTACATGTAGATTTATTACGCTGTAGGAATGACGTAGATGCGCCATCTAGTGGCTGTGTATGGACTAGCCCGTCAGAATTGGGTAGTTTTGATAGTTTGTTTTTATGTCGCTAAGTGAAAAATTACTTTTTTTGGCAAACAGTTGCCTGTTGTTAATAATGTAACATTTTAATTAGTAACATTAAAATGGGGGGGGGGGGGCTTTTTTCATCCTTGGCTTATCACATGCCTGGATTCACAGTATGGATTTTGATTTCTTGAAAATGTGTCACTAGTGAACTAAAAAACATACTTACACCAACGTAATTCAAATATATCCTACATGTTCAAACATGATATAAAATAAGATAAAAGCTCAACAATTCTTGGTCAGAGTCAGAGATAGACATCCAATTTTAGAGGAGAACCCAAAGAGTCGAGGCAAATCTAAATTACAGCAGTAATGTCAGTAAAACAATACAAAGCACAGAGACATAAAAAAAGAAAATAGCAGCAACTTTCAGTCTGTCACCATCATGCACATAGCCGGGGTGGACCATCTTGTTCCTGAAGGGCCGCAGCTCTGCAGAGTTTTGCTCCAACACACCTGGTGTGAATGTTCTAGTATCCTGAAGACCTTGATTAGCTCGAGCAGGTGTGTTTGATAAGGTTTGGAGCTAAACTGTGCAGAGCGGTGGCCCTCCAGGACCAGGTTTGCCCACCCCGACACCTCATGTTAATATCAAACCTGCAGCATCAGCTGCGTCTCGTGCATAAAACACATTCTTACAAGTTCAAAGAAATTTCAGCTGGGGTCTACACTGAAGAGTGGCGTGATGCACCAAAAGACAATAGAAACCATCAACTGTGTCTTTTCACTGATGCGGAGCGATTTAACACTTGAGACGCTGAGACGCGAGTGCAGCAGCTGTTTAGCCATCTTTCATCTAATGTGTTCAGCCATCCTCAATGTGTTGAATCACGTGCACCATCTTGCGGTCTGGTTTCTTTCATGACGTATCAGCTGGTGTCTATCACTGTCAACATGACTGATAAAGTTTTGTGAAAATCGCGATATGTCGATTTAAAATAATAATACAATAGAGAAAAGCACGAATTGGAATTAATCGAAAAAAATCTATAAAATTGCCCAGCCCAATCACCAGGCATCATTGGATTGAATAAGTGTACTCAATCATTTCCACAGAGAATTGAAACACCACTAATATGGATGTCCCCTCATATCTAGTACACTTGCTGACAAACATCAGTATTTGTACGAGTAAAAACAGATGGATATGAGTTTGTCCTGAGCCTTATTCAACATCTGTAGTTAGACTGCAGCTGAATCTGTTTGTTTGTATCGCTGCACTTGCACTCTCTTTAACATTCGTGTATTTTATTCGTAGTATACTTATCACTGTCGTTGCTTACCTATCCTGATATCTCAATAACCCTGTCCTGGTTATTTACTTGAAGATCTTAAACCAAAATTGATATCTAACTCACCGCTGTCAGCATAGCATTAGCGTGCTAGCTTGCGTTCTGTTTACACTGTTAAATATCATCTCGCCTTCTGGTTGTCTTGTGTGCTAACTGTTTCTCTTTTAAGTCTATTGGTAAGTTTGAATTACTCTTCAAACCCGGTGAGTTATGGCTTCTCCTCTTATTATTGTTACTTGCACCTCATGTCAAATATTTAGCTTAGCCTTCTCTGTCAGCGGCGAGGGCTTTACATGCGATGAATGCAGGGAAATAGCAAGGCTGACAGCGAAGATCTTAGAATTAGAGACTCGCACTCTTACTTTCCTCAAGTCAAGTCAAGTCAAGTCAGCTTTATTTATATAGTGCTTTTTACAATTTTCATTGTTACAAAGCAGCTGTACAAGAAAAAATGACTATAAGTAAAACATAAAAGGTTATGGAATTCAAAACACAGGTCAAATATCAGACACACAAGATAAACCTCAGATAAAGATTGGATGCAAGGACCTTAGAAAACACTTTGGATGCGAGCAACATTAGCGCGCACAGCTCGGTTCCAGTTTAAGATCCCCCGCAGCTGAGAAACTTTGTGAATGTGAGACGGTGTAGTCGCAAGTCAAAACATCACTCAACCGTTCCGACTACAGTCTTGAACAGGTTTGCCCCCCTCAGTGACGCACCGACTGAGAAACCTGCTGAAAGTGCCCTAGTTATCGGTGATTCTATTGTTCGGAACGTTAACATAGAGGCACCAGCCACCATAGTCAAATGTTTACCGGGAGCCAGAGCGCCTGACATCAAGTCAAATTTAAATGTGCTGGCTAAGGCTAATCATTAATTCAGTAAGATTGTTATTCACATCGGCACAAATGATGTTCGACTCCGTCAATCGGAGATCACGAAAGATAATATTAAAGAGGTGTGTGAGCTCTCAAGCACGATGTCAGACACTGTAATATTCTCTGGCCCCCTCCCTGCTTACCGTGGTGATGAGATACATAGCAGATTATCATATCTAAATGGCTGGTTGTCTGAGTGGTGCCTGCAGAATGATATAGTTTTTATAAATAACTGAAAGAGTTTTGAGGGCAGACCTGTTGAAGAGTGATGGTCTCCACCCCTCCTGGGCTGGAGCTTTTCTTCTGTCTGGAAATATGGCACATAGTCTTAATGCTAAAACTTGACTCAGGTCAAAAAGCAGACAGAATGGCATAACCAACAGTCTGCTTGCCGTCTCACGTCGCAGAACACACATAATGCACAACATGCGATAAACCTTTATCCCAAACATCATATAATAGAGACTGTGTCCGTCCCCCGGATTAGCAAACATAAAATAATGCATAAACCTCTCAAAGGTAATTTAATTAACGTTAAACTAACTAAACATGAACATAACACAGATAATCAACT
Organism: Barbatula barbatula; assembly: GCA_037178815.1. Classification (NCBI taxonomy): domain Eukaryota; kingdom Metazoa; phylum Chordata; class Actinopteri; order Cypriniformes; family Nemacheilidae; genus Barbatula; species Barbatula barbatula. Next base: position 141,759 of record CM074099.1, read on the forward strand.
GTTACGACTCGGATTGCTAAATATTAGATCTCTCTCTAATAAAGCACTTTTTGTTAATGATATGATAACAGATCATAAAATAGACATGATCTGTCTGAAAGAAACATGGCTAAAGCCAGATGATTATATTGTGTTAAATGAGTCTGTCCCCCAAGATTATTATTATAAACACGAGCCTCAGAGGGAGGGGGAGGTGTTGCTGCACTATACCGTAACTCTTTTAGCATTTCCCAGAAGTCTAATCCTAAATACATTTATTTTGAAGTCATGGTACTTGATGCATCAACACCTAATACTAAGGACAAAACATCTTTAAAATGTATTCTGGCTATTGTATATAGGCCTCCAGGGCACCACACAGATTTTATTAAAGAATTTGGTGGGTTCTTATCAGAACAGTACTGTCTGCAGACAGAGTCCTTGTTGTTGATGACTTTAACATTCATGTAGATAATGATACAGATGCTTTAGGAATGGCTGTTAAAGACACTCTTAACTCCATGAGTGTTAGACAACATGTGTCAGGATCCACTCACCTTCGTAATCATACTTTAGATTTAATACTGTTTTACGGTATAAACGTGGACGATGTTAAAATCCTTCAGCAGAGCGAAGACATTTCGGATCATTATCTGGTATCATGCTGGCTTCACTGGCCTATGGCTGCAACTCAAGCTCCTAGTTACAAATATTGTAGAACAATAACTTCAACTACCAAAGGTGCGTTTCTTGATAATCTGACTGAATTGTCTTAAATCTCTAGCACGAGTAATAACGTCGAAGATCTTGACTTTACCATTGAAAATTGTAACGCCACCTTTATGGAGTTAATATTGTGCCTTAATTAAATAAACAAATCCAGCGTTTTGCAAACAAACTCAATTTTCTTTGCAAAGGGAAATCTCGCCTCGCAAACAAACGGAAAGCAATATGTGCAAATACAAAGGTCCGTTTGAGCGAGAACGCAGATGATTAACAAATATAAATTGTGTTTTACAAATATTAATAAAGGAGCCTAGATAATATTTCGCAAACAAATACAAGCCATCCTACAAATTACTTGTAACCTGTGAACAAAGACAGGACTGCATTTGTATGCCCTAGGTTTAGTATGTTACGATTGTGAGACACTTGTCTTTTTAAGAGAATCTCTCGGCTCGATTTTCTCACAAATGCAGTTGAGCAACTTCCTCTTCCAAACAGCAGATGGCGCTATAGGGGATCATTTTAACGCTAGTCTTTCCCGGGAGAAGCACCGAAGGATTTGAAACGCGCGCTTGCTTACAGATGACGAACATGAGCGGTGAACAGGTGAGTTTCGGTCTTACTGAATATATATCATTTACCTTTTTGAGGACAATGCCAACCCAACATTAATAGTAACCCCCACCCAATAAATGAAAGAGATTATTGTGACCGATCAGTGCAAAGTTAGTAGTGACGTGGCTGAAAAGATAACGCTAGGGAGTTTTTCTTCACATAACAATAGATCTATCCATTCTGTTTATCCACTTTGTTTCACGGGATATAAAAATATACTTTATATAATTTGTGTAAATAATGATGAAATTCTTGTTTCAGAGGACATTTAAAATAATGCAGAGGTGTATGAATGTATCATGTCACAATATATCACCATTCAAAAATGCTAAATGTATTTTGGATAACTTTAATTTTGGGGAAATAAATTGCTGCTTAGACTTTTAGGCCCGGTTTAACAGACAGGAATTAGCCTAAACCAGTTTTTGGCCTTCAATTAGAGTATTTAAGTAGCTTTTATAAACGTACCCCCAAAAAAACATCACTTGTGTGCATCTTGAGACAAAACAATGACACTGGCATGTTTTAAGATATACCAGTTTAAGTTTCTAAATCACACTACATTAGATCTCAATGAACAAAATATCCACACTGAAAAAAATAACTTCAAAGTTTCAAGAGTAAAATTTACTTTACAAAAGTGAATGCAAAAACTTAAGATAAAAAAATTAAGTAAAAGTTCTTTTGAAATTGTGAATAAATCTAACTTAGTTTTTTTGCTGTATGTAATAAGAAGGTTATGTAAATCTAAATTGATTATTCAATGTAAATCTATATATTGATTATTTATTATTCTAATAAAAAATATTAAAGTGTAATAAGTAAATCAAATGTGTTATTTTTATGTTCTTCTCATTTTTTTTGTAAAAAGTGCAATTTTTGCTCACATTGTATTTATATTCAAGTAAAACAATTTCCTCATTTCATTACGTTAAAATCATATTAATATACTCCCATTGTTGTTGATAACAAAAACAATAATTGGACTCGACTGAATCAAAAAGAATTTAATAAATGCTTACAGCCTACAGTTAAAACATAAATATTATTGGTTTAACATTAAACGAGCAGAATCGGTTATGTTAATCACTGTCTTCATCATCTGTAAAGTGTGAATCAACTTAAAATGTTATTTTATAGCTACACCAAATAACATGTTCCTGCTGAAAATAGACTCGAATTACACTATAACGTGTGGTTTGTCACGCTATATATTTTTTTAAATAGTGCAACACTGACTGAAGAACATAAAGCTCCGATATTACTCATAACAGTAGGTGGCGATATATAAGACACGTTTATTTGCGACCTGCAACGCGATGAGACTGCTGCTGCGCATGTGCATGGCCAACTGCACGTGGATTCAGCGCTGTTGATGCGGGAGAAGGTTAGCTTAGTTATCCTATTATTAATTGTTAATGAAACATTTGTTGATGTAATTTGTAAGGACATAAGGGGTGGGTTGCACGATAAATACATTTTAATCAAGTTGTTTCTCCACTTAATGTTAAACAACTAAACAATGAAAAACAACTAATACCAGCTCTAAGTGATATGTGTCGGGTCCCCGCTATGATAACAGTAACTTTATCAAATGTTTACAGAACAAGCGGGAATCCAGTGTGCCTGTATCTTTTTCTATTGCTGTGCTATCACACGACAGAAAGTCTAAGGCCTTCAATAGTCGTAGATCAAACCAGACTAATCTGGTGCCCATTGCACGTCAAACCAAGATTGCTATGGGGGCAAAAAGCAAGAGTGTTAAGTTAGCACTTTTAAACATCTGCTCACTTAAAAACAAATCACTTCTAGTCAACGACTTAATAACCACATACAACCTGGATTTTATGTTTCTAAATGAAACCTGGCTAGAAGACAGCTGCAGTGCAACAGTCCTCAATGAAGCATCACCTCCTAACTTTACTTTTATGAGTGTCTGCAGATCAGTTAGGAGAGGTGGGGGAGTAGCTGCTCTTTTTAAAGATGTCTATCAATGTAAGCAAATATCATTTGGAAATTACACGTCTTTTGAATATCTGGGCATTGTGTTAAAAGGTGCTCCTCGCATTTTACTAATCAATATTTACAGGCCTCCAAAATACTCTTCATCCTTTGCTGAGGACTTTATAGAACTGTTATCAACAATTTCCTTAGAGTTTGACTGTTTCTCTATTGCCGGAGATTTTAACATTCACATAGATAATGCAGAAAACAATATGGCAAAAGAAATCAAAACTGTTTTAAAAACATTTGACCTGACTCAGCATGTACATGGACCCACACACAATCGTGGACACACTCTAGATTTACTTATCAGTAAGGGTCTAAACATTTCATCTATTGTTATTAAGGATGTAGCACTATCTGATCATTTCTGTATTTTCTTTGATATATTGATCTCTCCTGCCATTGAAGTTAGATCTGTGTCTGTCAAGAAGAGATGCTTAAATGAGAACACTAGTGTACTATTTATGAAGGCCATATCTTTAACACCAAGCATATCTGCTGACTCTGTTGATTCTCTCCTTGATTCTTTTAACTCGAAGGTTAAAAGTGTAATTGATGATATTGCCCCTGTGAAAGTCAAGAAGAGTGGTAGACAAAAAGCACCTTGGAGAAACTCAACAGCGGTGCAAAATATGAAAAGACAATGCAGAAAAGCAGAGCGCTTGTGGCGGAAGACAAAACTTGTAGTCCATTATAACATCTACAAAGACACCATCCATGCTTTCAATATGGAACTAGGCAAAGCTAGGCAGACTTTCTTATCAAATATTATAAACAGTAACTTAAACAACACCCGGACTCTTTTCGCTACTGTAGACAGACTGACAAACCCCCCAAGCCAGATTCCGAGTGAAATGCTCTCAGACAGCAAGTGCAGTGAGTTTGCTTCTTTCTACTCTGATATAATCAATAATATTAGAAAGGTGATAAGCACATCCTTGAGTAGCGCTGGGGTCGGACAGATCACACCACAACCTGAGAAAGTAGTTACAATGTCTGATTTTGAAGAAATTGATGGCAAAAATTTGGAAGAAACCGTTCAACACCTTAAAACGTCAACCTGCGCCCTTGACGCACTTCCCACATCTTTTTTCAGAAGTGTGTTAAACTGTTTAGAAGCAGATCTCCTAGATGTGGTAAATGCATCGCTTCTCTCTGGAAGTTTCTCAAACTCCCTGAAAACTGCTGTTGTCAAACCCCTCCTGAAAAAGAGCAATCTGGATAAGACCATATTAAACAACTATAGACCGATCTCAAATCTTTCCTTCATAGGTAAGATAATTGAAAAAGTTGTCTTCAACCAGCTGAACAAATTCTTAAGCTCAAACGGATACTTTGACAATTTTCAATCTGGGTTCCGCCCGCATCACAGCACAGAGACAGCGCTCATTAAGATAGTAAACGACATTCGCTTAAGTACTGATTCAGGCAAATTATCCGTGCTGGTCCTACTCGACCTCAGTGCTGCATTTGACACGGTCGATCACAACATACTTATAGACAGGCTGGAAAACTGGGTGGGGCTTTCTGGGATAGTCCTAAAATGGTTTAGTTCATACCTAGAAGCAAGAGGTTATTATGTGAGTATAGGTGACCATAAGTCTGAGTGGACATCCATGACATGCGGAGTCCCCCAAGGCTCAATTCTTGCGCCTCTCCTATTCAACCTGTACATGCTCCCAATGAGCCAAATAATGAGAAATAACCAAATTGCTTACCACAGCTATGCAGACGACACAGATATACTTAGCCCTATCGCCTAACGATAACAGCCCCATTGACTCCCTGCTCAAATGCATTGATGAAATAAATAGTTGGATGTGCCAAAACTTTCTTCTGTTAAACAAAGACAAAACTGAAGTCATTGCATTTGGAAATAAAGATGAAGTTCTCAAGGTGAACGCGTACCTTCACTCTAAAGGTCAAACAACAAAAAATCAAGTCAGGAATCTCGGTGTGTCGCTAGAGTCAGATCTTAGCTTCAGTAGTCATGTCAAAACAATAACTAAATCAGCATACTATCATCTGAAAAATATTGCAAGAATTAGATGCTTTGTTTCCAGTCAAGACTTACAGAAACTAGAGCATGCTTTCATCACCAGCAGAGTGGATTATTAGATTAGATTAGATTCAACTTTATTGTCATTACACATATACAAGTACAGTGTAACGAAATGTAGTTTAGGTCTAACCAGAAGTGCAGTTAGCAAGTGCAGGATATACAGTTAGAATAAATACAGAATACAATAGTGAGAATATAATACAGTGGGCATGGACTATAAAAATATTTTGCAGTAGGAATGTTCTATGAAAATATGACAGTAGGTATATACTATGAACAATATATACAGATGACTATATACTATGAACATTAATGTACAGGTGGATATGAACAGATAATAATTTAGACTAAAATAGTGCAAGTGACTTAGGTATGCATAATTTTTTTGTTTGCCCTGCGAGGTTTGTTTTATTTTTTTTTTATTTTGTGTATTTTTTTTGTTTTTTTTTTTTTCAGTGATTTTTTTTATATTTTATTTACTGTGTGTTGTTGTTATTATTATTTTTACTACCTCGCCCCCCCCCCCCCCCCCCCCCCCCCCCCCCCCCCCCCACCCCGCGCCGGCTCCGGCGCCGCCCCCAAAAAAATATAATTCACCCCCCCCGCCCGGTCGCACCCCCGCCCCCCCTATCTTATAGATTGTTTTTATTTTTTTTTTTTTGTATTATATTGTTGCACTGGCCCCCCCCAAAATATATACATGTTATCTGCGTTTATTCCCCCCCCACAACACCCCCACGTCATTTTGGGATCGCCTCCGATAGCTAACGGGTTGCTCCCCCCCCGGGGGGGTTTGGTTTTAGGTTTTTTGCGGCCCGCGCTGGAACCAGCTTCCAGAAGAGATCAGATGTGCTCTGTGGAAATTTAGATCCGTATATGAATCAATATAAAAATGGATGATTAATATGACATGATTGTGAACAAAAGCTTGAACCAGAGAGTTCTACAGTGGCTGGGTGTTGCCAGAGATCGGAATGTGGTCAGTGAGTGGGGGTAGGATGTTCTGCTTGTGTGTGTGTGTGTAACAAGAACTACATCTTCTTTTTGGGGAAGAAATGGGTACACTGAGGGATTTTTATTGTGGTTTAAACGTGCCTTTACATTTAATGTGATTTCATTATTGATTACTAACTATGCATAATATGTTGAAAATATAACCAGTGTGTGAGTTGTGTGTAACCAAGCCATATCGCTGATATTGTGGGGTTTTTCCATAGGATGTTACTATGTGTGTGTGAAAAGATTAGATTACACGGGGGGCCCCATGGAATGGGTGAGGGTCTTGTGTGCAAATTTGTTACAGATGTCGGGTTTGAAAAACAAGGCAGTGAGCTGATTGGCTGGAATGCAGACAAAGGGAAGGCGATCTGATTGGACCCCGGCTGAAGAAGAGTTTCGGCGAGAAATACATATAAATACCAGTGAAACTGTTTTTCGGGGTCGGTTCTCTGTTAAGACTGTGTGTGTCTGAGAATCCACCGAAACAGCTGTTTGTTCAAGAGTTCTGATCAATAAATGTCAACGTTTTCTGAACTGGCCTCTCTCCAATTTTTGAACGCGCAGAACATTGCTTTAATGTTCTTCAGATGGTGACCCCGAACGCGGTTGGAGACAGAGCCACCAAAAGAGAATTGTAAAACTCGGAGAGTGACCGAAAATTGGGACGAGACAACTTTTGACTTCAACACGCTGTCGACAGAATTAAATAAGGTGAGCAGGGACCTGTTTAAACGAACTTCTGCAGATTGGATATTCCAAATTTATGTGTTGAATTTGAAGTATATCTGTTCCATTGAAAAAAAAATTAAAAATCATTGATATTTGTTGATCAGAATAAAAGGATATTTTTTATATATATATTGGAAGACGGGGTGAGAGACCCGCGTCACGATAGTTAGGTAAACTATTGTTATTAAATCCCTTTAAACCACCGGCGAGTATAAAAGCCTTGCGGTGTGAGAAAGGGCGCTTTTACAATTTCAGCGAGTATCAAAGCCTCCGCTGTTTTTAAAAGTGAATAAGTTATTAAATCCCTTTAAACCAGCGGCGAGTATAAAAGCCTTGCGGTGTGAGAAAGGGCGCTTTTACAATTTCAGCGAGTATCAAAGCCTCCGCTGTTTTTAAAAGTGATTAAGTTATTAAATCCCTTTAAACCACCGGCGAGTATAAAAGCCTTGCGGTGTGAGAAAGGGCGCTTTTACAATTTCAGCGAGTATCAAAGCCTCCGCTGTTTTTAAAGGTGAATAAGTTATTAAATCCCTTTAAACCAGCGGCGAGTATAAAAGCCTTGCGGTGTGAGAAAGGGCGTGCCTTGCGGTGTGAGAAAGGGCGCTTTTACAATTTCAGCGAGTATCAAAGCCTCCGCTGTTTTTAAGAGTGAATGAGTTATTAAATCCCTTTAAACCACCGGCGAGTATAAAAGCCTTGCGGTGTGAGAAAGGGCGCTTTTAGAATTACGGCAAGTATAAAAGCCTTTGCTGTTTTATAAAAGTGAATAAACAGGGATAAATGCGTTAAAAAGCGTGTGGGTGACCGACACCATAGTACGCTAAAAGCCGATTAAACTGTGTATACTAATAGTATATTGTGTACCAAATATTACTTTTAAAAGTATAAAAAGGTGATAAATTGTGTATTAAGTGTGTATTGTATACTGTAATATTATAGTGTAAAATGTCTGATTTTGAGAGAAAATGTGCGGAGTATGGCTGTTCCCCTGTAGTTATGCAGTGGGAAAAGATTGTTGATATGCTAATGGCCCAATCAGAGCCGAAAACTCGTAAGAAAGACAGCAAAATCTGGAAACAAAAATGGAGGGAAATTTGCATGGAGAATGTGTGGAAGGAATCTGACAAAGTGTTGATTAAGATCACTCCAAAAATCAGGGAAATGGAGGAAAAAGCGCATGCAAGTTTAAACAAACATGTAGAAGGAGGAAAAGATGTGAAGTGGTTAGATAAAACTAAGCATAAAAAGGAGGAAGAGAGATTGAGAGAAGAATTACGCCGTTGGACACGCATTGCTTTGACTGCAATTGCTTTGAGTTCCCCTAGGGGGGGCACAGGACATGTGCAATCGGAGGAGTCAGAGAAAGAAATGGTGAGAGAGTCAAGAAGTGTAGGAGCCAGTATCTCGCGTCATACTGAGACCGCCCCCTTATATCCTGATTTGAATAAGCTGTTGCCACCCCCCTACATAACAGCTTCACAGCAAGTGCAAGTGAATGTGAAAGATTCATTGGTGGAGGTAGACATGCCAGATCTAGATGTTTTAAAGGATCAAATAAACGTGTTGACAGCACAATTAGAACTAATGGTAAATAGACAGGAAACCTTACGAAGAAAGGATAGCATAACAAATCAAAGAGCACAAGTAGTGCACAATGAGGAGGAAGGCAGAGACATGAAGGGACAGGAAGCATGTAATAACAGTGAGGATGGAGGGCCACTGCAGGTATGTAGGGACGTAGTTATTAATGGAACTATGATGTCTACCCCAGTGTCACAGGGTACTAGGAGTCGTACCAGAGCCTGTCAATCCACTCCAGCCTGTCAATTCACTTCCCCTCAAGAGCGACAATGGGACAGTATGTGTCGCCCAGGTAGTGAGTATGATGACAGGAATGTTAATGTGCCAAACGCCCAACTAATGTCAGGAGGGGCAACTAACATGCCTCTGTTACAGGGCAACCGAGGGGTACCAAAGTACCAGCCCTGGAGCCATAGTGACATGACAGCTGTGCTGGCAAAATTGCCCCCCATTACATCTGGTGGAGGCAGATGGCTTATAAAGTTGATGGCATTGTGCCACGGCACCACCTTGGCGGTAGGAGACTTAAGATGCCTTTTAGGCCAAGTTTTTACTGTTTCGCAGATGGCAGAGTTTGAGAAGGATGCAAACATTGAAGACGAACCCAATGACGCACAGTATACCACTGTCAGTACAGCGATCGCCAGGGCCCTCAGAGAAAAATTTCCAACACCCCCAACCGTATACCAAAACATTAAGTTCCGCATTAAGCCTGGTGAGACTGGAGCAAGTTACTATTTTAGATGTGCAGCTGAATGGGAGCAGATGGTAGAAGAAAATAGTTTAAATAATCCAATTACGCGTAATATATTTAGAACTGCCGTAATGACAGGGGCCCCCAATGGTGTCAAGCAGGCAATGGAATGTAATCCTGACACTCCAGTTGCCAGCAACGAAATGTGGGAAAGACATCTAGTGTTCCATATTGACAGATCAGTCGATAAGCAGGATAAAGAACAGGAGGAATTAGAAAAGACAAAGCAACAATTGTTAAAACTACAATTAGAAATGGCTAAGTCAGATACCAAAAAATCAAAACAAATGACACAACGTCCTGTGAGCAGCGGCTTTGACGGGCAGCCCGGAGTAAAGACCCAAACTTTTCCCATAGTCACACCTGAAACTTTTGGCTATGCTCAGGGAGGACATGTCCCTAATTTTCAATTAATGAAACCGCGGGGAGGGTATAGGCCACGGGGCAATAGCGGATGGGCTAGGGGAAATCCAAATGGGGCAGAGGTGCGCTACAGGGGGGTATGTTATCAGTGTGGGGGGACTGGTCATTGGTGGAGAGACTGTCCCATGACAGTGAACAGCCAGTATATGGGACCACCTGCGGGGGGATGGGATCCTCATAGAGGTGGGCCCAGTGGTCGTGGCAGAGGACCACAAACTCCAAAATACCCGGAGCAACAAGGCCCACCTCCCCACTCGATTCAGGCGCCCTTGAACCCATCTTGGGGCCAGGGGGAAGGCGCGGATTGTTGACGAGGCCAACAGAGAACAATCATGCGAGGTCTGGCTGAGCCTTACATGATTTTAGTGGTTAACAACAGACCACTTACAGCTTTGGTAGATACCGGAGCAACATACTCCACAGTAACGAGGGGCACAATCACTGACAAAGATCTAAGTGATAAGACTGTTGGAGTTATGGGATTCTCTGGAGGGCTCGAACACTGGCATCTTACTGTTCCTCTTACCACGAAAGTGGCAAATCAGTCCCTGTCACACTCATTTTTATACTCCACAAAAGCACCTGTTCCCCTATTGGGCAGAGATCTGTTGATTAAATTGGGTGCAAATATTTTATGCTCACCAGAAGGTGTCACAGTCACGTTCCCGGACGGCACTAAAGTCGACTGTTCACAGGCACATAGTAGAGAGGGCCACCAGCAGGTTTTGCTGGGAGGACCCTTGCAAGAGATGGCAGACATATATTGGGTGGAACTAGATAATTCACAATCGGGAGCCAGAGCACTGTATAAGAGTCAGTGGCCCTGGATCAAAGACTTAGCTGTCTATTTACCTCCCATCGACCCCCTGCATTGTACACTATTTTATGACCGGAATGGCACTGTCACATACCAGGAAATGTTCCATGACATTGAGGGCCAAATGTGGACACTCACAGGGGAGGGCCTATATGTAGGACAAGAGGGTGTAGTAGTTCCAGTTACACTGACACCAGAACAACAGAAATGGTATGAAATGGCAGACACAGCTGAACCTCACATTTCTATGGCACTGCATCCAGGCCATGAAGCTCGAGAGCTAGGAGCTATGACAAAAAGGTTGCGCTTGGTGACCGATTGGGAGCCCTCTGGCATTGTTGGGGTTTTGCATTCGCGTATGACAGATTCATATTGGGTACCACAAAAAACGGCCGATAGGGGCCAATTAACTCACCTCGAAATTACAAGAAGCCATGGTCGCGAACTGACAGACGGTCCCGGAGCTGAGCAGTTAATTAACAGCCAGCCGGACGACCTCTGGTCACAAGGTCCAACGGACGTTGGCCTCTGTAACATTGAGCCAGTCAAATTTCAGTTAAAATCGACAGAACCAGTTTGGGTCCCACAATATCCTAACAAAAGGGAGGCAGAGGAAGGCATCGCGCCCACTGTTCAAGGTTTAGTGGAGAAAGGTGTCATTATTCCATGGCGATCGCCATGGAACACCCCGATTTTTCCTGTAAAAAAACCAGGCACAAACAAATATAGATTAGTCCATGATCTGCGTCGAGTAAACAGCCTGGTGACAACACCAACAATGGCCGTACCAAACCCATATACTGCCATCTCAAATTTGACCCCAGCTCACCAATGGTTCACGTGCATTGATTTGGCCAACGCTTTTTTCTGTATACCAATCTCAGAAGAATGTAAATCGTGCCTGACTTTCACTTACCGAAAATGTCAATATTCTTATAACAGACTTCCACAGGGCTTTATTTTATCGCCAGGGATATTCAATCAGGTCCTAAAAAATCAGCTGATAAATTGTGTGTTGCCTGTAGATTGCGTTCTAATAATGTATGTTGATGATCTTTTGCTAGCAGCCACAACCAACGAAGATTGCTTAAAGGCAACGGGCGTCATTCTGAGACAGCTGTATGCGTCTGGGTTCAAGGTTAGTAAAGAAAAACTGCAGGTCAGCAGGCCATCTGTTACTTTCATGGGCCGTTTAATCACAGGCCAAGGCACAACATTGTCTGATCGCCAACGTGATGGCATTTTGTCACACCCAAAGCCACACAATGTGAAGGACATGCTTTCCTTTCTGGGATTGACAGGTTTCAGCAGAAATTATATCCCTATGTATGTAGCGGTCACCAAGCCATTACGAGACATGGTCAAGGAACAAGGCATGAGAAATGTGCAGGCGAAGTTAACATGGACCCCTGAAGCAGAAACTGCGTTCATTAAATTGAAAGGGGAGCTGTCACATGCAGCATATCTGCATAGCCCTGATTACAGCAAGGCATTTTTCCTAGACGTTTCTGAAACAGGGAATAGCGCACATGGAGTACTTTTCCAGAAGCAGTCTAGTGCTAGACGTGTGCTCATGTATGTCAGTGTCCTAATGGACGCCATTGAACAACGCCAGCCGGCTTGTGCCAGGTTCACTGCAGGATTGGCAAAGATTATTGAAAAGACATCACACATTGTGATGGGTCATCAGTTAACGGTCCTGACCACGCACTCTGTCATGTCGTTTGTCAACTCTGAATCATTTACGTTTTCACCATTGAGGCAGAGAAAACTGTCCAAATGTCTAACGGCGCCAAACATAACATACAAACACGATGGCATTAACATGGCAGATTTGTTCACCAAAGGGGAACCACATGACTGTGCACCAATCACTGACCTGGCATCTCGTGTTCGCCAGGACTTAACTGCAACCCCTATCCCTGAAGCCTCGGACGTGATTACACTTTTCACGGACGGGTGCTGTTTTAGAGCTCATGATGGCTCTTTGGTCTCGGCTTATTCTGTTGTGCAGCAAACAGACTTAGGTTACACTACTAGGGAAGCAGAGAAAATAGAAGGCAAACAGTCGGCACAGAGAGCAGAACTAATTGCGGTCACACAAGCACTTAAACTTGCAGGGTCTGGCAAAGTCAACATTTACAGTGACTCAGCTTATGTCGTGGGTGCTGTTCATGTCGAACTCGCAGTTTGGCAAAGGAGTGGGTTCGTCACTACGTCTGGTAAGCCTATAGCACATGATGCAGAGGCACGTGCACTGTTGGACGCATTGAAAATTCCAGCAGCTGTTGCTGTCATAAAATGTCAGGGCCACTGTAAAACAGACAGTGCTGTAGCACGGGGAAATGAGGCTGCTGACTTGGCTGCCAAAACAGCTGCAGGCTATCAGATGACCATGATAGTACAGACTGACTGTTCATATGTGACACTGTTACCATCTTTCAGCAGAGAAACACTTGTGGCCGAACATGGCAAATGCACACCAGAGGAACTGTCAACGTGGACAGAGTATGGGGCCCTGTGTGCACCAGATGGTCTGTGGCAGGCCCCAGATGGCAGACCAGCATTGCCCATGAGCCTGTCACGTTCTATCATGAACCAAGCACACACTATGTCGCACGTGAGTTCAAAACAGATGATGAAAACATTGCAATATTGGTGGCATCCTTTTTTGACGGCTATGGTGTCTAACTTTGTACTTTCATGCGACATTTGTCAAAAACATAACATCAAACCAACTTTAAAACAGTTAAAGGGCACATTTTTGCCATTGCGAGGCCCAGGAGAGGAAATTGTGATTGACTTTACAGACATGGTAGAGAGGGTGCAAGGGAAACGGTATTTGTTGGTGATAGTTGACCAATTCACAGGTTGGCCTGAGGCTTTTCCTTGTGGGAAAGAAGACAGCACTGCAGTCATTAAGTGTCTCATTAATTTGTACATCCCGCATTACGGTTTCCCCCGGCATATCCGGTCAGATAATGGCTCACACTTCAAAAATGAGCATTTAAAAATCGTAGAGAAATCGCTGGGTCTAACGCATGCGTTTGGAGCTGTCTATCATCCTGAATCGCAAGGTAAGGTCGAACGGATGAACCTAACACTGAAACTTAAATTGGCTAAAATCTGTGCACAGACCAAATTATCATGGCTATCAGCTCTTCCGTTGGCTCTAATGTCTGTACGTTCCTCTGTTAACAGAATCACTGGCTTTACACCTTTTGAATTGCTTACAGGTAGATCTTTTCCAGGACCGTCGACGCCGCTGCAGCCGGACACCTGTGTACCACTTTCACATTGCGTATATTTTGACAAACTGACTGCTATGATTCAACATTTCTCTCAGCAGACTCCCTCTGACAGTGCTGGAGAACCTGTCGAGCCCCGGTCGCAGTGGGTTCGCCTGAAGAAGTTTCGAAGGAAGTGGAATGAGCCACGCTGGACGGAGCCTCTGAAAGTGACGGCAAGGACATCACATTGTGTCCGTCTATCTGGCAAGGGCGACACCTGGTATCACTTGTCTTCTTGTGTTAACTGTGATCCACCAAACAGGTCGCTGTCAGAGACTGCTGTGGACCTGAGGGCTCAGGTCCAAGAGGGGGAGGGTATCTCTGGAGCAGAAAGTGGAGCAGAAAGTGACATACAAGCATCAACAACAGGGGCATTAAAAATTAAAATCCAGTGCAAAAAAGGTGACATTTTCAAGCAGTGACATTTAAAAACAGGTACGGAGTGGAGAACGTGAGACGACAAAATAAAAGAACAGGTGATTGTGCAGTGACTCATGAGGAAGACAGTAGAACTATCTTCCATTTAGTCACAAAAGCAAGGTGCACGGACTATCCAACTGATGATTTCACCCAGAGCTTAAAACAAATAAGAAACTGGTGTATAGACTATATACTCATTAGAACCAAGGGTTATCAACATTTTCGTATTTATCTTTATCATAATCTTTATATATTAATTTTCTTTCTAATTCTTTATAATCAATATATATTGTTGTTATTGTGATTCTTCCTCAATTTTAATATTCACATTTTCCATATTTACTATTTTTCATATTCTTATATTCACAGTTTTTATATTTCATATTCAGTATTTTCCATATTTTCTATATTTTTATATTGCTATTGTGATTTTATATTGTCATATTCATTAACGTATAACCATTTATTCCTTACATTTCTATTTTGTGGGATTTTAACCATATATTTTTTCTGAATTTCATATTCCCATTAAGTGTACTGTGTGTTTAACCATTTACATTTCCAAGAGTGTGTTTATTGTTCCTTTAAAGTCCAAGAGAGGGTAACGAGATGAAGCTGTGGGAAAACTGTAAGCTGTCAGGGATCCTATTAATAATTTCAGGGGTTATAGTAGGAATAATATTTAGCATAACTGAGAGTCAGGAAAGCAACAACAACATATCGAAGCCGAGTTACAAAAGAGCCATAGCCAATACGAGGTTACCATGTGAACAACTCGTAATTAACTATGTTTGGGGTAAGACCACATCATTTACGTTCGACCTATGCGCTGTCATAAATTGTGGGGGAAAAAATAGCTCATGGAGGGGGTACGAGGTATATGTATGTACGGACGGGAATATGGACAGTGTTTGTAAGGTGTCCCAGTCTAGGCAAACCTATAGGGGTGAATGGTGTCCATCGTGGAATAAAGTAATAGCATATACCGGTGCTTGGACCCCGAAAGAACCTAGCCTTTGGACCCGTACCTCGGCAAAATTTGATTTTAAAATGCAAAGAGATTATAGTGCAAGCCAAAATCCACTCACCCTTTCAATATCCACCAGAATGGGATCAGCCAATTATACAGGGGAGTTTTTCCTTATAATGGGGGTGCACAGCCCAGGAACAGATAAAAAAGCAGTAATAAAATTTGTTGTGGACAGTTCACCTGAGGAGGAAAGAAATGGGACAGGAGCTGAGCCATTATCGGTAGGACAAAAGAATGGGGTGGTAGAAATAGATTACACCATGTTAAAACCAGAAGATATGATAGAAAGAGCCACAGGATATGGGGAAAATAATTTGTGGCTGGAATGGATAATTACCACGGCCAGAGAACAGAGCTTAGATGATTGTGTTGGATGTGCTAATGCAAGACCCCATTTATACATTGAACCAGCCCCGTTGTACCAAAATGATACGTGGGGCTATGAGTGTATGCTGGCATTGACACGGATGGCCAGTCCAAAAAATTGTACCACATTGGCAGCAATATTCCCACCAATAACTAACCTTTCACGGGCAGGTCCATTTACACCAAAGAAAGCAAATTATACCTGTTTTGATATTAAACGTCTATCACCAACCAGCAACCTGGGGGAGATAAATAAGGAGTGGTGTGATCAGATCATAGTAGATAATGGGACTGAGATAGGTACGTGGGCTAGGGCAGGTTTGTATTATTATTGTGGAGATCGAAGATTGTTTACTAGGATACCTGAGAAGGCAAAGGGAGTGTGTGCCATGGTGAGACTGGGAGCCCCAATAACTCTGATAGGAGACAGAGCAGTCAGAACAGAAACCGTGAATTCAGCAACATTGACTAGAAGACGTAGGAGACACATCATTACAAAGAGAGCAATAGGTTCAAGTGTAGACTTATCATTAAATAGTCCGACGTATATTGATGCTATAGGAATTCCTAGAGGCGTTCCGGACGAATTTAAATTAGCGAACCAAGTGGCAGCAGGTTTTGAGAATATACCAATAATAGCTGCTATTTTTCCAGTCACCCCAAACAAGAATGTAGATAGGATTAATTATGTACATTATAATGTGATGAGGTTAGCAAATATGACAAGGGATGCAGTAGATGGTTTAGCAGAACAGCTAGCACCAACTTCACTTATGGCTATACAGAACCGTATGGCTCTGGACATGTTGTTGGCAGAAAAGGGAGGAGTATGTGTTATGTTTGGTGATCTTTGCTGTACTTACATTCCTAATAATACAGCACCAGACGGATCAGTCACTAGGGCATTGGAAGGTTTGAGAACTTTGTCTATCGAAATGAAGGAACATTCAGGAGTGAATAATCCTATTGGAGATTGGCTAGACAAGGCACTAGGCAAATGGAAATCCGTTTTAATGTCGATTGTGTTATCAATAGCTGTATTTGCAGGTATTTTGGTCTCATGTGGATGCTGTTGCATTCCCTGTATCAGATCACTTTGCAACCGGCTGATAGTAGCGGCAATCGAACAGAAAGACCTAACCCCTCCAAAATATACCATGCCTCTATTGTCTGGCGATCATTTCTTAGATGAGGATGATAATGATGTTTGTGATGATTTGTGACCATTTTTTAATGGTCAAGAGAGGGATTGTGGAAATTTAGATCCGTATATGAATCAATATAAAAATGGATGATTAATATGACATGATTGTGAACAAAAGCTTGAACCAGAGAGTTCTACAGTGGCTGGGTGTTGCCAGAGATCGGAATGTGGTCAGTGAGTGGGGGTAGGATGTTCTGCTTGTGTGTGTGTGTGAACAAGAACTACATCTTCTTTTTGGGGAAGAAATGGGTACACTGAGGGATTTTTATTGTGGTTTAAACGTGCCTTTACATTTAATGTGATTTCATTATTGATTACTAACTATGCATAATATGTTGAAAATATAACCAGTGTGTGAGTTGTGTGTAACCAAGCCATATCGCTGATATTGTGGGGTTTTTCCATAGGATGTTACTATGTGTGTGTGAAAAGATTAGATTACACGGGGGGCCCCATGGAATGGGTGAGGGTCTTGTGTGCAAATTTGTTACAGATGTCGGGTTTGAAAAACAAGGCAGTGAGCTGATTGGCTGGAATGCAGACAAAGGGAAGGCGATCTGATTGGACCCCGGCTGAAGAAGAGTTTCGGCGAGAAATACATATAAATACCAGTGAAACTGTTTTTCGGGGTCGGTTCTCTGTTAAGACTGTGTGTGTCTGAGAATCCACCGAAACAGCTGTTTGTTCAAGAGTTCTGATCAATAAATGTCAACGTTTTCTGAACTGGCCTCTCTCCAATTTTTGAACGCGCAGAACATTGCTTTAATGTTCTTCACCCCACATTCAAACCAACTCAAAACACATCTGTTTAACTTTGAATTTGATTAATGTGCCACTGTGCCTCTGACCGTCCGACTGTTTGTGCTGTACTTTATTTTATTTATTATCTATTCTAAACTATATTTTATTTTATTTTTTATTCTTAACTGGTTAATTTTTATTTTTCTTATTTCTTCTAAACTATTTTATTTTATTTTTTTATTCTTAACTGGTTAAATTTTATTCTTCTTATTTCTTCACTGTTTTATCAAATGGATATTTTTAATTTCTTCTATGTAAAGCACTTTGAATTACCATTGTGTATGAAATGTGCTATATAAATAAACTTGCCTTGCCTTGCCTAAACACATATTGACAAATCTTTGATTATAGCTAGCTGTATTAAAACGTATCTGTAATTAATTTCGTCCGCCACGTTGGAC
This sequence comes from Barbatula barbatula, assembly GCA_037178815.1. Lineage (NCBI taxonomy): Eukaryota > Metazoa > Chordata > Actinopteri > Cypriniformes > Nemacheilidae > Barbatula > Barbatula barbatula. Next base: position 159,963 of record CM074099.1, read on the forward strand.
GGTGTGTGATCACCACTGGTAATCGTACGGAAATGTTTATGGTTTTGGAGAGTTCAATCAAACACGCATGAACAAGCAAATCAAGTCTAGCAGTCTAAAAACTTGCGGCCAGGTGTGGAGCTAACGCTATAGCTTCATTCTGCAAGAAACAGCCTGCCAGGATCGAGCTTGGATACCCCAAGCCCCAAAGGGATAGAACGTACAGTACAAAAACCTCACATGATATTTAACATAACCATGTTAAATATCATGAAAGGTTTTTATACTGTACAAAGGTCAATATTAAATTCATCAAGGTTATTTTTTCAAATGTTTAAAACAAATTGACATATATTGTGATTCTATGTAGAAAATGTTAAATCATAAAAAGGCAGACTCAAAAATTAATTTCTTCATTTAATGCCGGCCTACTTAGTTTTATCATTTCAATGTTCTTCAATGTGTGTGAGTTCTGCTTGCAAAAAGGAATCTATAAAAAATATTTCTTTATATTGTTATGCCTTAAACAAATATATGGCTGTGATGTCCTGTTTTTAACCTCGAAAAAGGGGGACCTCTAGTGGTGACTCTTACGTAACGTTATGTTTATTTTTGTACTATCAGTCTTGCCGTAGTTCGAATATTTATGGTGAAGTAAACGGATGTTGCGCATTTTTTCTCTCTCGACTTAAGTTGGCCTGAAAAACGTTTGCCTGTAAGTACAAACTCGGAGTTATCTTGTTATTGAATACTAGTAATGCAAGTAATCCTCTGTTATTGAGTTTAAGTTCATTCTAAATATGTATTTTGATCGTGTATGCTACACGCGAGCATCGTAATGGAATTTCTCATAGAAGTTAGCCTTAAGCTAACGCATGTGTTTCTGAATGCTTTTATCAGACAATATTTCAAGTAAGTTTGTATCTTACATTGTCTGTATACTGAGATGTATTTTTGTATCTTTGCCTTTTTACAGTGCTTCCTGAGTAAAGTTTGAAAGAATACACAAGCTTCATTCTTTGTCTTGGGGAAACTGTTATCTACGTATCTGCCGAACACCTGTCACTATTCAGGGAAAGGCCTTAGTCAGGGAGCTGTTTGCCGAATGAGCTGAATGGGACACTCCTCTGCCAGTGCTGAAAGAGGAACAGTGGAGAATGTGGACGGACTCACTCTGTGAGCTAGAACAGCTTCAGATTGAAAGACCCTATGTGCCTGTTTCTTTGTGCTCCACAAAATACAGAGAACTCTGCGTCTTCTCTGACGCCTCCACTATGACCATATCAGCAGTGGCCTATCTCAAAGTAGCAGATGAAAAAGGACACACTCACATTGGATTTCTCATGGGCAAGGCAAAGCTGGCTCCTCATCCCCCTCACACTGTTCCACGTCTCGAGCTTTGTGCTGCTGTTTTGGCTGTTGAAATTGCAGATTTAATTACGGAAGAACTCGACGCAGACATCCACAACAACACAAGTAGACGATTCTACGTATACGTCGCCAACAGAGTCACTCGCATCAGAAAGTCAACAAGCCCTGAACAATGGCACTTTGTTAGCACAGAACACAACCCCGCAGACCATGGGACTCGCTCAGTGCCAGCAGCCATGTTGAAAGACACCAACTGGTTCAAAGGCCCCCCCTTCTTGGCTAAAGACGCCTCACAACCAGAGGAGTTTGAGCTCGTCGACCCTGAATCAGATGCAGACATACGCCCACAGGTCCAAGTCTTCATAACCAAGGCCTTCGAAAGTAAGCTGGGGTCAAATCGATTCGAACACTTCTCCAGCTGGAAAGCACTCATTCGAGCCATTACTAAGCTCATACACAAGGCCAGGTCCTGCGCAAAGGGCTCAAACAGTAATACAGACAAGTCGACTCAAGCAAAAGTAATAGTCGTCAGAAATGCTCAACACGATGCGTTTGCTGAGGAGATTAAATGCCTTTCCAGAGGTGAACTCATTCCAAAGTCAAGTCCTCTCAGGAAACTGAATCCAAGTGTGGACATGGACGGCCTGCTGAGAGTTGGAGGACGCATTCCTTTAGCTGACATACCCTGGGAAGAGAAACACCCAATCATTGTACCCAGAAAACACCACGTAGCGACTTTATTGGTGAGGCATTACCATGCAAGAGTCGCTCATCAGGGAAGACATTTGACAGAGGGTGCTGTTCGCTCTGCTGGACTGTGGTTGATTGGAGGCAAGAGACTGGTGTCAAGCATCATACATGGATGTGTGACCTGTAATAAGCTGAGGGGAAGGATGGAAGAACTATTCACATTCACAAATGTAGGTGTTGATGTGTTTGGCCCATGGACCATAAGCTCAAGACGAAACCGTGGTGGCATTGCAGAGAATAAATGCTGGGCCGTCATCTTCACTTGCATGGTAACAAGAGCTGTGCATATCGAAGTGCTTGAGTCTCTGTCCTCTTCAAGCTTTGTTAATGCACTAAGGAGATTCACAGCTGTCCGTGGTCCTGTCCGCCTGTTTCATTCTGACCGGGGAACAAACTTTATAGGGGCATGCAAGGAACTTCAGTTCAAATCCGATGACCAAGAACTGAATACTTATCTACACGATCAAAGCAGCACCTGGACCTTTAATCCTCCCCACTCCTCTCATATGGGTGGAGTTTGGGAACGAATGATAGGTATTGCCCGTAGAATACTGGATGCACTGCTGTTAAAGACAAACACTGCTCACCTGTCTCACGAAGTTCTGGTCACACTCATGTCTGAAGTCATGGCCATAATGAATGCTAGACCTCTTGTTCCGGAGTCATCCGATCCAGACATGCCCACAGTCCTCTCTCCTGCCATGCTGCTAACTCAGAAAGTCGACCCAGTGCTGCCACCTGCGGGAGAGTATGACCTTAATGACCTATATGGCAAGCAGTGGAAGCATGTACAGGCGTTGGCCGACGCATTCTGGAAGCGCTGGCGTCAAGAATACCTGGTGTCATTGCAACCCAGGAGAAAGTGGCACGTCGACAAGCCAAACCTGAGCGAAGGAGATGTTGTGCTGTTCAAGGATGCTCAGGTCAAGCGGAATGAATGGCCTGTCGGAGTGGTGGTGAACGCCATTCCCAGCAAATACTTTAAAGTTCGCAAAGTGGACGTGAGGGTGGTTAGACAGGGTACTCAGCGGGTGTATTCTAGACCAGTCTCAGAAGTTGTTCTACTTGTAAAAGGGGAGTAGTGTTATAATACATTATAACAAGCGGGGAGTGTGATGTCCTGTTGTTAACCTCGAAAAAGGGGGACCTCTAGTGGTGACTTTTACGTAACGTTATGTTTATTTTTGTACTATCAGTCTTGCCGTAGTTCGAATATTTATGGTGAAGTAAACGGATACGCATTTTTTCTCTCTCGACTTAAGTTGGCCTGAAAAACGTTTGCCTGTAAGTACAAACTCGGAGTTATCTTGTTATTGAATACTAGTAATGCAAGTAATCCTCTGTTTATGAGTTTAAGTTCATTCTAAATATGTATTTTGATCTCGTATGCTACACGCGAGCATCGTAATGGAATTTCTCATAGAAGTTAGCCTTAAGCTAACGCATGTGTTTCTGAATGCTTTTATCAGACAATATTTCAAGTAAGTTTGTATCTTACATTGTCTGTATACTGAGATGTATTTTTGTATCTTTGCCTTTTTACAGTGCTTCCTGAGTAAAGTTTGAAAGGATACACAAGCTTCATTCTTTGTCTTGGGGAAACTGTTATCTATCTGCCGAACCATTTTGTGAAGAAGTTTTTGCCGCTGATGGAGGTTTTGGCCCTGAAGAAGTTTTTGCCGCTGATGGAGGTTTTGTCCCTGAAGAAGTTTTTGCCGCTGACGGAGGTTTTGTCCCTGAAGAAGTTTTTGCCGCTGATGGAGGTTTTGGCCCTGAAGAAGTTTTTGCAGCTGATGGAGGTTTTGTCCCTGAAGAAGTTTTTGCAGCTGATGGAGGTTTTGAACTTTCTTCTTTTTTTTGGGGTGGGGACTCTTCAGGCTCATCATCTGATGAATAGGTTTTTTTTCTGATAGTAAAAGCAGTATATTTTACAAAGCAAAGTAGACCATTAAAATAACTTGCTTATCAAATTTGACTGAATTCTTGTTCTGGACTCAAAAGTGAATAGATTCCTTTGGGTTGTTTATTATATGTTAAAAACTGTTTCCGTCCTAAAGTGGTCTTCATCTCCAACCATTATCAAACATGCGTCCGTGTGTGCATGTAAACGGTCATCATTTATTTAACCATGTTCCCAAAGATTTTTTTCTTCAAAGGAACCAAGTCTACATTTAATATAATGGATTTGAGTCCGCAGAAGACGCGGAATGTGAGACACTCCTCAACAATAAAAATTTGACCGAATGCATGATGATGGTGTCATATAGTGTGTCTTCTGTCAAATTATGCAGATATTATCTACTGCAATCTCAAACAATTACAAGCTGCTGCATGTTTTCTGGAGTTTGCTTGCTTTTGCATTAAATTAAACGACCTTCCTACTATCTAACCATAATTTTTTTTAACATCAAGTTAAAAAGCTCAAAAACAGCAGTACATATTTTTTCATAGTATCTAAAGTAAATACAGCTTTTGACAACTTACTTGGGAATTCTTTTTCCTCTAGGTGTTTCTGGTTCAGAATTGATGTCAAGTCAAGTCAGCTTTATTTATATAGCGCTTTTTACAATTTTCATTGTTACAAAGCAGCTGTACAAGAAAACATTGACTATAAGTAAAACATAAAAGGTTATGGAAGTCAAAACACAGGTCAAATATCAGACACACAATAAATTCCTATATGCAGAGTTAATTAAATAAGACTATCAAATTCTAGCAGCCCCCCCGGCCAGGCAAAGAGTGCAGAACAGTATGCAAACGGTGGCGAGGAACCCAAAACTCCATTGGAGGATAAAAAAACCTCAGAGGGAGACCAGGCCTAACCAGGGGATTCCAGTTCCCCTCTGGCAAAAACTGCTGCCTCTGCACAAGCTCGACAGTGCTGCACAACAAGGCAAAATAAAAAAACAAAGTTAGATTTAAAATTATCATTAATAATCTAATAGCGACTGAAGTTTTGTAGAGTAGCCACGTCCCTCGTCCAGCATTTGTCAGGTCTGGGAATGGATTGCGCCCTGCCTGCTCCGGTAACCTTGGACTGCATCCTGCCCGCTCTGGTAACCTTGGAACAATGAGACAAGACTGGCTGAGAGTAGAGTACTGTTCTGCAATCTTTGATGCAACAAATGCATCAGTTGTTATTGGAAGTGTTCCTGGTTCCGGTTGATCTAACTAGTGCAGCCTAGATCTTTGAAATATATATATTATGATAGTGTAGTGTATGCAAGATTAAAAAGATGCGTCTTTAGTCTAGATTTAAACTGACAGAGTGTGTCTGCCTCCCGGACAGTGCAGGGAAGACTGTTCCAAAGTTAAGGCGCTAGATAGGAAAAGGATCTGCCGCCTGCACTTGATTTTGAAATTCTAGGTATTACCAACTGACCTGACGCCTGAGAGCGTAGTGCACGTGATGGACTATAATACGTTAGAAGTTCTCTCAAGTAGTGAGGAGCTAAACCATGCAGGGCTTTATAGGCAATAAGCAAGATTTTAAAGTTAATGCGATGCTTTATAGGTAACCAGTGCAAGGTTGACAGAACCGGGCTAATATGCTCATACTTTTTTGTACGTGTAAAAACTCGAGCTGCCGCATTTTGGACCAGTTGGAGTTTTTGTAATAGGCCTGCAGGGCAACCACCTAATAGTGCATTACAGTAATCTAGTCTTGATGTCATAAAGGCATGTATAAGCTTCTCTGCATCTGATGGTGACAGCATATGACGTAGTTTAGATATATTTTTAAGATGGAAAAACGCAATTTTACAGGTGTTGGCGACCAGGTTCTCAAATGACAGAGTACTATCGAATATAAAGCCAAGATTCTTAGCTAAAGATGAGGGTTTTATGGAAGATCCATCAATAGTTAAGCAGTATTCTTGGTTGATTACGTATGGCGGTTTTCGGTCCGATAAGTAACACTTCACTTTTGTCTGAGTTCAGTAATAAAAAATTGCTAATCATCCACTTTTTTATATCGACTATGCATTCCACTATTCGATGGAATTGCTGTGTTTAATGAGGCTTCGAGGAAATATAAAGTTGCGTATCATCAGCATAACACTGAAAGCTTACTCTGTGTCGCTTTATTATATCTCCTAGAGGTAGCATGTATAATGCGAAGAGTATAGGCCCTAAGACTGAGCCCTGTGGTACACCGTACTGGACTTTCGATTTGCGTGATACCTCATTGTTTATTGCTACATATTGAAAACGTTCGCATAAATAAGATCTAAGCCATTTCAAAGCTATTTCCTTAATACCAACATCATTTTCGAGTCTATGTAGGAGCATGCTGTGGTCAATGGTGTCGAATGCAGCACTAAGATCTAGCAGAACCAATAAGGAGATACAACCTCGGTCGGACGCCATAAGCAGATCATTTGTGACTCTAATCAGAGCAGTCTCTGTACTGTGATGTGCTCTAATGGAAATCTTCATTAATCTCATTCCTTTGGAGGAAGGAACATATTTGAGTTGAGACTACTTTTTCCAGAACTTTAGATAAGAAAGGTAGATTCGATATAGGTCTGTAGTTAACTAGTTCTCCAGGGTCCAGATGGGTTTTTTTGACAAGGGGCCTTATAACAGCCACCTTATATGCTTTAGGCACATGTCCTAATGTCAGAGATGAGTTAATAATGCTAAGTAGAGGATCTGTAATTTCTGGGAGCATCTCTTTCAGTAGATTTGTAGGTATAGGGTCTAGCATGCATGAAGTTGATTTAGATGATCAAATGATTTTAGAGAGTTCATCGTGATCTATAGTAGAAAATAAACGTAATTTCTCCTTAGAGGCGCTGTAGTTAGTCGTTTGTTCAGCGGGTTTCACTTCTGGTTTCATAGTTATAATTTTTTCTCGAATATCTTGGATTTTATTTGTGAAATAGTTCATAAATTCATCACTGCTATGCTGGTATACAGAATCAGAAGTCGCTGATGATTTATTTTTGGTTAATTTAGCCACTGTATCAAATAAAAACCGAGGGTTATGCTGGTTTTCCTCTATTAGTGATGAAAGGTAGGCAGATCTAGACGTTTTTAGGGCTTTCCTGTAATTTTTATTTACATCTATCCTTCCAGGAAGTACGAAATACCTCTAATTTAGTTTTCTTAAAGTTGCGCTCCATTTTTCGTGCTGCATTCTTTAGATCCTGAGTGTGTTCATTATTCCACGGTGTCGGTCTGTCATTTTTAATCTTCTTAAAGCGCAGAGGAGCAACTGTGTCTAGCGTTTCCGAGAAGGTGGCATTAATATTTTCAATGGTAAAGTCAAGATCTTCAACGTTATTACTCATGATAGAGATTTGAGACAATTCAGGCAAATTATCAAGAAACGCACCTTTTGTAGTCGAAGTTATTGTTCTACAATATTTGTAACTTGGAGTTTGATTTGCCACCATTGGGTAGTGAAGCAAGCATGATACCAGATAATGATCTGAGATGTCTTCGCTTTGCTGAACGATTTTTACGTCGCCCGCGTTTATACCGTAAGACAATATTAAATCTAAAGTATGATTACGAAGGTGAGTGGATCCTGACACATGTTGTCTAACACTCATGGAGTTAAGAGTGTCTTTAAAAGCCATTCCTAAAGCATCTGTATCATTATCTACATGAATGTTAAAGTCATCAACAACAAGGACTCTGTCTGCAGACAGTACTGTTCTGATAAGAACCCACCAAATTCTTTAATAAAATCTGTGTGGTGCCCTGGAGGCCTATATACAATAGACAGAATACATTTTAAAGATGTTTTATCCTTAGTATTAGGTGTTGATGCATCAAGTACCATGACTTCAAAAGATTAGTATTTAGGATTAGATAACAGTAACTTTCTCAAATGTTTACAGAACAAGCAGGAATCCAGTGTGCCTGTATCTTTCTCTATTGCTGTGCTATCACATGATAGAAAGTCTAAGGCCTTCAATAGTCGTAGATCAAACCAGACTAATCTGGTACCCATTGCACGTCAAACCAAGATTGCTATGGGGGCAAAAAGCAAGACTGTTAAGTTAGCACTTTTAAACATCCGCTCACTTAAAAATAAATTACTTCTAGTCAACGATTTAATAACCACATAAAACCTGGATTTGATGTTTTAAATGAAACCTGGCTAGAAGACAGCTGCAGTGCAACAGTCCTCAATGAAGCATCACCTCCTAACTTTACTTTTATGAGTGTCTGCAGATCAGTTAGGAATTACCCATCTTTTGAATATCTGGGTATTGTGTTAAAAGGTGCTCCTTGCATTTTACTTATCACTATTTACAATTCTCCAAAATACTCTTCATCCTTTGCATATCTGCTGACTCTGTTGATTTTCTCCTTGATTCTTTTAACTCGAAGGTTAAGTGTAATTGATGATATTGCTCCTGTGAAAGTCAGGAAGAGTGGTAGACAAAAAACACCTTGGAGAAACTCAACAGCAGTGCAAAATATGAAAAGACAATGCAGAGAAGCAGAGCACCTGTGGGAGAAAACAAAACTTGTAGTCCATTATAAAATCTACAAAGACACCATCCGTGCTTTCAATATGGAACTAGGCAAAGCTAGGCAGACTTTCTTCTCAAATATTATAAACAGTAACTTAAACAACACCCGGACTCTTTTCGCTACTGTAGACAGACTGACAAACCCCCCAAGCCAGATTCCCAGTGAAATGCTCTCAGACAGCAAGTGCAGTGAGTTTGCTTCTTTCTACTCCGATAAAATCAATAATATTAGAAAGGTGATCAGCACATCCTCGAGTAGCGCTGGGGTCGGGCAGATCACGCCACAACCTGAGAAAGTAGTTACAATGTCTGATTTTGAAGAAATTGATGGCAAAAATTTGAAAGAAACCGTTCAACACCTTAAAACGTCAACCTGCGCCCTTGACGCACTTCCCACATCTTTTTTCAGAAGTGTGTTAAACTGTTTAGAAGCAGATCTCCTAGATGTGGTAAATGCCTCACTTCTCTCTGGAAGTTTCCCAAACTCCCTGAAAACTGCTGTTGTCAAACCCCTCCTGAAAAAGAGCAATCTGGATAAGACCATATTATACAACTATAGACCGATCTCAAATCTTCCCTTCATAGGCAAGATCATTGAAAAAGTTGTCTTCAACCAGCTGAACAAATTCTTAAGCTCAAACGGATACTTTGCAATTTTCAATCTGGGTTCCGCCCGCATCACAGCACAGAGACAGCACTCATTAAGATAATAAACGATATTCGCTTAAATACTGATTCTGTCAAATTATCGGTGCTGGTTCTACTCGACCTCTGTGCTGCATTTGACACTGTCGATCACAACATACTTCTAGACAGGCTGGAAAATGGGGTGGGGCTTTGTGAGGGACCGGACGGTCAATGTAAACAACTCACGAGTCCCACTTCTTCCTATTCGGGATCTTACTCTGTTTCCTCTAGGTAACAAGGCAACATGTTGTAAACCCAACGTTGTGTTGATTAAAGAAAACTCGGAGAACCGACTTCACCAGACAATGGAGACTTTTAATCGTGCCTCCTGATTAACTCATCACCCCCTCTTAAAAAGGGAATAGAAGAGCTCATTATAACAAAGGGGGAAACAAATAATCAATTCCAACATAACAAATAACATTACACTTTAAAACAAATATTATACAATAAGTACATCTCTAATAATGACAAATAATCTCAAATTCACAAATCAGCTCATGGATATAGAACCAAATAGAGGAGACAATTAACTAGTCCATTTCAGGTTCTCCCCACGTCTCAGCTACAGATGGTACGTCCAGGCGGAACCAACAATCGGATAAATCTCCATTCCCGCACGGACTCCAATCCTTTACCGGACCGGAATCTCTCCCGCAGATGCCTCGCCATTCCAGCAACCTGTCACGGCTCACGTGCCGGACGAGACAGACGCGGACCCAGGAGTACAAAACGGGTAACTTTTAATAACTCAAACAGACATGTACACGTAAGACAAGACATTCAATAACCGACAATGGGAAAACAGAAACACAGAGTATAAATAGTCTTTGGTGATGAAACTGATGGCTGGCAGGTGCGGGAAACGATGTGATTACAAATGACGGACAGGTGCGGGATCGAGAAATGAAGTCCATGGGGAAAAACAGGCAGGGAAACGGACGGGAGTGTTACACAACCCACACAAAGAAATATGGTTTAATAAAAAGGTAAGCAAGATCATATATTAACTCATTTGTATATGACTGCATAAATTAAAGAAAACTAAATTACTGCTGTCCTGTGTGGTTATTGTAAATAATACTTTAAACTATCAAATATACAAACAACGTGTCTTAACCAAATGTAACATGTGGGTGTGTTTGAACGTAAGCGAAGTGCATGGATATCTGCGCGCAGATGTAAAATGTATATATATATATATATATATGTGTGCTCGAATACCCATACTTGTGCGGCTGATCTCTCAGTCCGTCACAGACTTTCTGGGATAGTCCTAAAATGGTTCAGGTCATACTTCGAAGCGAGAGGTTATTATGCGAGTATAGGTGACCATAAGTCTGAGTGGACATCCATGACATGCGGAGTCCCTCAAGGCTCAATTGTTGCACCTCTCCTATTCAACCAGACTCAACACATCTGTTTAACTTTGCATTTAATGAAGGTGCACTGTGACTCTGACCGTCCGACTGTTTGTACTGTACTTTATTTTATTTTCTATTCTAAACGGTTTCAGTTTAGTTTTTTACTATTCTAAATTCAGTTTTGTATCTTAGTTTTGTTAGTGCTTTCCCCCATTGTGGGTGCTTTGGTTTTGTTATGTTTATTAAAGTCTTGTTAACCCCTTCACCGCTGCCTGCAATTGGGTTCTTCCCTGACAGATCTTGACACATCTGTATATTTGTACCGTGTCATCATACATTACTTCTAGATAGGGTTAGGAGTAAACAGTGCAATCAGAGTAAACAGCTGATAACTGGATCTCTAAACAACAGATTATAAATGTGACGGGTGTAATGAGGTAACGACTTTCGCTCATTCTCTTTATTGCTTTATTGAATCGAGCGATGCATGAATCGCATCATTTGTGCTTTGACTCAACAGAACATTGCTGCTTATGCAGCAGTTTAAGTCAAAATATACGCAAGATATACTTTTCTTATTATAATTTGTTTAAGTCTTTATTTATTTGACTCTTTATTTGTTTATTCATGTTATTATGTCAAATATAAAATTTAAATAAAGAAATAATTTTGTTTGGTATCATATTGATGGATCAATCTGTGTTTGACATTGTAGATCCTACAGATCTAAGCTTTTGTAAAGAAAGTGCAAATTTAATGTTTCACAACATTGTTATTAGGAAACTTTGAGATGGAGACCACTGGAAATCCATATCTACTACCCCATTTCTGGAAAATCGGACACTTTGTAAAAAATAACAAAAAAAAAAAAACAAAGAAGCACGAATTGACCTTTGACACAAAGATGTCTCACGCAAACATTTGATAATGTGAATTTCGGGGGTTTAGAGATTTGTAAATCATTGCATTCTGGTTTTATTTACATTTGCAGTGTTCCGACCTTTCTGGAAATACAATTGTCCAACAAATGGAATCAAATATGTCTGTTAGATCAATGTCAATGTTAATGGTGGTGTGTGTTGGATCAGTGTGAGGTAGCCTTAACGTTGTAAAGCAAAGAACTGGATTCAGTTGTATGTAAGCCAGTCATTTGGTGAGGCCATGGAGAAGGACAATCGACTGGCCTCGAAGAGATTCTGGCAAACCGCCCGGCACCTCAGGAGAGGGAAACAGTGCCCTACCAACGCTGTTTACAGTGGAGGGTGGGATGTCGTTGAACGGAGATGTCGTTGAACGGTGGAAGGAGTACTTTGAGGATCTCCTCAATCCTGCCGTCACGTCTTCCATTGAGGAAGCAGAGGCTGAGGGCTCAGAGGTGGACTCGTCCATCACCCAAGCCGAAGTCACTGAGGTAGTCAATAAACTCCTCGGTGGCAAGGCACCGGGGTTGGATGAGATTCGCCCTGAGTACCTCAAGTCTATGGATGTTGTGGGGCTGTCTTGGCTGACACGCCCCTGCAGCATTGCGTGGCGGTCGGGAACAGTGCCTCTGGGATGGCAGACCGGGGTGTTAGACCCTCTTTTTAAGAAGGGGGACCGGAGGGTGTGTTCCAACTACAGGGGGATCACACTTCTCAGCCTCCCCGGGAAAGTCTATGCCAGAGTACTGGAGAAGAGAATACGGCCGATAGTAGAACCTCGGATTCAGGAGGAACAGTGTGGTTTTCATCCAGGCCATGGAACGCTGGACCAGCTCAACACCCTCTACAGGGTGCTGGAGGGTTCATGGGAGTTTGCCCTACCGATCCACATGTGTTTTGTGGATTTGGAGAAGGCATTCGACTGTGTCCCTTGCGGCGTCCTGTGTAGGGGGGCAACGACCTCAAAATAGATTAGAGCTCTCTAACTGGAGAGTCTGACCATGTGAAGAAACTGCTGGAAAAAGATCCAATGCTGCTATCAGGAACTCATGTCATGGAGGGTTCTGGAAAAATGGTGGTCACTGCTGTAGGAGTCAATTCCCAAACTGGAATCATCTTCATGTTACTGGGAATGGAAGATGATGATGATGAGGGACTCCCACTGGCCGTAACCATCTCGCTGGCTTATTCTGTCAAAAAATGATGAAAGATTACAATTTGGTGAGGCATCACCATAGACGCATATGAAACCATGGGCAATGCAACAGCCGTCTGTTCGGATAAGACGGGGACTCTGACCATGAACAGAAGGAAAGTTGTCCAGGTCCATGACAAGCACTACAGGAAGGTCCCTGAACCCGATGTCATTTCTGCCAACATAACGGACCTACTCATTCTGGGCATCAGTGTCAACTGCGCTTATACCACCAAAATCATGTCCCCTGAAAAGGAAGGAGGCCTAAATCGTCAGGTGGGTAACAAAACCAAATGTTCATTGCTGGGCTTAACCTTGGATCTGAAAAAAGACTATCAAGCAATTCGCTATGAAATCCCTGAAGAGAAACTTTACAAAGTCTACACCTTCAACTCCGTCAGGAAATCCATGAGCACTGTGTTAAAGAACGCTGACGGAAGCTTCCGGATGTTCAGCAAAGGAGCCTCAGAAATTCTGCTGAAGAAGTGTTTTGAAATCCTGACCGCTACGGGCGAGGCAAAGGTTATTCGTCCCAGGGATAGAGACGACATGGTGATGAGAGTGATCGAACCCATGGCTTCAGAGGGCTTGAGGACCATCTGTCTGGCTTAAAGGGACTTCCCTGCCTCGGAAGAGGAACCAGACTGGGATAACGAGAGTGAAATTCTCAGCAGGCTCACATGAATTTGCGTGGTGGGCATTGAAGACCCTGTCAGACCTGAGGTTCCTGATGCCATTAAAAAATGCCAGCATGCTGGTATCACGGTCCGCATGGTCACCGGGGACAACCTCAACACTGCCCCCGCTATAGCAACTAAATGTGGCATCCTGCAGCTGGGGGATGACTTCCTCTGCATTGAGGGCAAAGAGTTTAACCGTCGGATCCGTAATGAAAAGGGAGAGATCGAACAGGAACGAATTGACAAGATATGGCCGAAAATCAGAGTCCTGGCAAGATCTTCAGCTACAGATAAACATAAACTAGTGAAAGGTATTATTGACAGCACTGTCTTGGAGCAAAGGCAAGTTGTGGCGGTGACAGGGGATGGTACTAATGATGGCCCCGCCCTAAAAAAAGCAGATGTCGGGTTTGCCATGGGCATCGCCGGCACAGATGTGGCTAAAGAAGCCTCGGACATCATCCTTACCGACGACAACTTCAGCAGCATCGTGAAGGCAGTCATGTGGGGGAGGAACATGTATGACAGCATTTCAAAATTCCTTCAGTTCCAGCTCACCTTCAATGTGGTGGCTGTGATCGTGGCCTTTACTGGAGCTTGCATCACACAGGATTCTCCTTTGAAAGGCGTACAGATGTTATAGGTGTATCTCATTATGGATACGTTTGCTTCTATGGCCTTGGCCACCGAACCCCCCACTGAATCTCTTCTGCTGAGGAAGCCTTATGGCCGAAATAAGCCCCTCATCTCGAGAACGATGATGAAGATAATATTGGGTCACGGTGTCTACCAGCTCACTATCATCTTTACTCTCCTCTTTGCCGGTGAGAAGATAATCGACATAGACATCTTCTACATGCTCCCCCATCCGAGCACTACACTATCGTATTTAACACTTTTGTATTGATGCAGCTGTTTAATGAAATCAACGCATGGAAGATCCACGGAGAACGCAATGTTTTCGAAGGCATTTTCAACAACTTGATCTTCTGTAGCATCGTCTTTGGGACTTTTATTATTCAGTTTGTGATTGAATAACCGTATACAGACTCAGATCCGAGTGGTGAATGCGTTCCGCAGCTCGCTGTCACCCTATGAGGGCTTGGAAAAGCCAGAGTCCCGCAGCTTCATCCATAACTTTATGACCCACCCGGAGTTCCGGATAGAGTACTCGGAGCCTCACATCCCCCTCATCGATGACACGGACGCAGAGGACGACGCCCCCACTAAGAGAAATGCTTCCTGAGACCGAGAAATGCGGACAAATGAAATAAGAGAATTTTTCAGAGACTGCTGTATTTTCAGGAAAAAGGGTGTTTCTATGGAAACTGAACTATTTTTGCCTGCAAGTTTTATTTGTTATATATTTGTGGATACATAGAACCTTCTAGCCAAATAGATAACACTAAGGCTTGTATAGCAATGAGCAGAGGTATTGAGGTCCATTGGAGATTTTTAATTGGACAGATGAGGGGAGGGGCTGTAGACAAGGATCTCTATCCATACATCTCCTTGCATACTCACTACATCACCCCTTAAAGTCATTTTAGAATTTTTATTTGTAACAGTCACTTGAGCAACATCAAATTCCCTTTGCATTATTGTATAAGTTGAGAAGGTGAGGCCACAAAAGGCCAGATAATGAATACATCTGTACTTAACTATTTTAAATGGTCCACAGTCACTTAAACAATGACATTAAGTTCCTGGTAGTGTATCATAAAGTTTGTTTACTCAGGCTGCAATGAATGCAATGATTGAAAACATTTTAACTAAAGATGTTGTCTTTAGGTAGCAAATTGTTGTCTCGTTTAAAAGTAAAAAATAAAGGAAGGAAAAATGTGTGAATTGCTTTAAAAAAAACTACATCCACACCACCCTGAGCACGCCTACTCTCATCTGATCTCGGAAGCCAAGCAGGGTCGGGCCTGGTCAGTACTTGGATGGGAGACCGCCTGGGAATACCAGGTGCTGTAAGAATTTCACAAGGTGCTCTTTTGCGACTCTTTCATCATGTAGTCGAGCTCAGGCCTACAATTTTCGCTTACGGCCACACCACCCTGAGCACGCCAGCTCTCGTCTGACCTCGGAAGCCAAGCAGGGTCGGGCCTGGTCAGTACTTGGATGGGAGACCGCCTGGGAATGCCAGGTGGTGTAAGCTTTAACACAAAGTGGTCTTATGGCCACTTTCTTCATGGCTTGGGCGTACAGCTTTTGCTTACGGCCACACCACCCTGAGCACGCCCGCTCTCGTCTGATCTCAGAAGCCAAGCAGGGTCGGGCCTGGTCAGTACTTGGGGGGGAGACTGCCTCGGAATACCAGGTGCTGTGAGCTTTAACACAAAGTGGTCTTATGGCTGCTTTCTTTATGGGTCGAGCTCGGGCATACATTTTTCGCTTACGGCCACACCACCCTAAGCACGACCGCCCTCATCTGATCTCGGAAGCCAAGCAGGGTCGGGCCTGGTCAGTAATTGGATGGGAGACCGCCTGGGAATACTAGGTGCTGTATGCTTTAACACAAAGTGGTCTTATGGAACCGACAGATGGGGTTCGCTTCTGAGAACCTATCATCTTCTTACTATTTTGAAAAGGCCAATGAAATTGGCGAATTAAATTTGCATGCCGGGCTCCGCCCCCAGATATCCGGGTATAAAAGGGGAGCCGGCGTGCTCATTCATTCACGTATGTAACCTCTGTTCCTCTGTTCCCATCGTTGTGGCATGAGGGACACAACGTCTCGTTCCCTCCATCAGGGAACAGAGGTTACATACGTAACCGAGACGTTCCCTTTCTGTCGGTCTCTCGACGTTGTGTCGAACCGACAGATGGGGTTCCTATTGAAAACGCCACAGCACTAAGCCGCGTCACAATCTCTAGCGGAGCAATGTTGACTGGCCTGGGCGAGCCAAACTTGAGCGCTATCGCGAAATTTGTAACCTTCCAGTGGGCAGGCAGGGGCTCCCAGAGCTTTTGGCAAAGATGAGTCGCCCCTGCTCTCGACCACCACAGACGGAGGCCTTGTTCTCTAAACGAGAAGCCATCCGGTACCGTAGGGCTACTGGGTAAGCGCTGTTCCCTCAATGTGGACGTGCGCTACGGAGACCACTTCCCACCATAGGGGGGAATACAGTGGAGACACCAACATGGTCTCACCAACTAGGGGAGAACTCATGGGAGGTATGTGCGGAATGCCGAAGGTGGATGTCCATCTGGGGGAGGTCATGGGTTGCCACGAGGGGAACCATCTCATGACGACATCTCAGACGGAACCACCCTAGTGGGGGGTTACTATGTGTGGGGCACTAGGTCCGGTTAGAGCTATATGTAATAACTCAGCTTGATACCCGGCCATAGGCGGCAGGGCTGCTCCGCCGAGCCCGCCGCTCTGAGTGCTTGTTGATGGATGGACGGACTGCCTATTCTTCACCCTTTGGGAAAGAAGGGAGGCAGCCCATAGCGCACTGATCCACCTAATAAGGGGAATGGCGCTATGCGCAGGCGTACGCCCTACGACCGCTGGTCTCACCTGTTGGCAAGACTCGAGCTGCCGGTTCCCCACGGAGGTTGCAAGCCTCTGCGAGGTATAGCGTAGCCCAACCCGCAACTCTACAGATGTCTGCCAGAGAGGCGAGTATACCGTCACTCAAATGGGCACGGGCTAGGACCGGCACGCCGAAATGACGGCGTGTGCGATCCAGCGCGACAACTCTCCTCGGAGACAGCACTCCCGTTGCTGACCTCCATAACAGACAAAGAGCTGCTCAGGGCCTTGGAGCCCTCTGTGTGGTTCGAGTAGAATTTTGGCAATCGGTGGACACGGAATGCTTGCAGGTGCCTCACCCTCTGGATGGACTCGAGCCCCAGCAGGAGAGCCAGCCCCCTCGCAGAACGAGGAAGGGGAGATTACTCCCCAGCCTCTCCTGCAATAGGACAGCACGTTCCTAAGCGAGCTATTTCGCGGGTCTTCTCCTCGAGAAGAGCACCAGGACGGGAAGGGGCGCCACTTAAAGGCATCCAGCCTTGTGGGCATGGCCCTGCCTGAGTGATAGTCTCCACCACTGTGGGGGGTAGATCATCCAGGAACTCCTCGTCCCATCCAGGAGCCAGACCCAGAGGTCTGGCTCGACTGCCACAACCTGCCCATCCCCTGCGAGTAGGGCCCTTCGCCAGGGGATTTGGCCAGTGGGAGTTGTCGTCAGGAGCAGTAGCTCCGAGGACCAAGTGTAGTTGGGCCCGTAAAGCGCAACTAGCAGCACTTGATACTCCCTCCCAGACCATGCACAGGACCTGCGCAATGAGGCTCACTGGGGGGAAGGCGTACTTCCGCTTGCCAGCTGTGCGCTAGGGCCTCCGTGTCGAGGGGGCCTCGTCCAGGGAGTGCCTAGCGGTACTGGGTGGTGTTCAGGGAGGCAACAGGTCCCCTGTGCCCGCCCAAACCACACCCAAGCCGGCCCGCAGGGGTGGAGTCGTCACTTCCCATGAGGTGTCAACTGACGAGAGAGCGCCTGGCTGTCTGGTTCAGGACACCCGGTGGGCGTGTGACATGCAGGGGCTTTGCCACCTGCTGTCTCCACGGGAGGAGGCGTTTTGGGCGAGTTGCAATGACTGCAGCAAGCGAATGCCACCCTGGGGTTTAGTACGCTACGCCGGTTGTGCTGTCCGGGCCAGTATGCTGGCTCTGCACTAGAGGCCGGAGCCTCATCAGTGCAAGCAGGACAGCTAGTATCTTCAGGCAGTGATATGCCAACGCAGGCGGGGGCCCGTCCAGCGACCCGACACTGCGCACCCGTTGCACACCGCACCCGCACCCTGTAGGGAGGCGTCTGTCGTACCACGACCGGCCTCAAGACCTGCCCGGGGTTAGGATGCGACGGCAGCAGGCGTAATGACGATACGCCTACTGCCAGTGTGCCACGGTTTCCAGGGAACTCGTCTCTGTAGTCAGTGCTGTAGCGGTTCAATGTGCATTGACCCGAGGGGGACATGCCACCCCCGAGGACACCATGCCCAGGAGCCTCTGAAACTGATTTCAGGGGACCGCTGGCTGCTGCCTGAAAATTCAAGCAGCTGAGCGCTGACTGCGTGTGCTCGAGAGCGAGCACGCCGTCATTGAGACAGTGTTGAGTTCCCTTCCAGGAAAAGGGGAGCTCCGCGCCAGGGAGAGCTGCTCTTTTTCCCGGCTGACCCGTTACTGACATGCCAGCCCCTCGACAGTGCCAAGGGAGACTGGACATGAGAGTATGCGGTCAGTTGTCATGAACCACTCCTGGCGTCTGACAGACACCAGGACGCGCTTCTGCGCCTCCTGAACGGCACCCTTGCAAGGTGCTGCTCAAGGTATGTAGCGACCCCTGGTTTTGGCGATGATGAAGTGCGGCTGTAGAAGCCACTGGACATCTCGGCCGAGGGGACGGTTCGATCGCCTTCGCCAGAGGGGTGGGAGCCCCGGCCTGGAGCACGGGAACATCCCTGCCTCTGCTGAGGTAAGCATGAAGCATCAACAGCAACAAAACAGCAACAACAACCAGAACACAAAAAGAAACAGATGAAGACTTGTGTTGCCTGCAGACAGCCCAAGTCTCGCTATGAAAGTGATGGCTCCTCCATCCATTTTTTTTACCAGCAAGGACCTGTTAGGTACTTCTACTGTTCCACCAAGGTTTTTAAGGCTTATAGTGGTGAAGGGCTGACAAATCCCATAATGCCTTTTAAAGATTTTATGGAAACAGAGTTCTTCCAGAGAGAACTGGATGAAACAAAAAAAAGTGGAAGAGAAAGGACAGCAAAAACGAAAAATGCCTGAATCTCCGCATGTAGGTCGCCTGTGTAGGTTTTGTAAAATGGAACTCAAAAAGGTCCAAACAGTCCACACATACATACGGGCTTTCCCGGAATTGCTGGGAAATATGTTTACTGTCCTGCTAAAGTATTTTCCATATACAGAGAGCAGGGTATGGAGAAAGAGATGACCTGGAAATAATTTCAAAAGTCTACTTTTTACCATATGGAAAGACAGAGATGGCTTTCTGGAAAAAGTAAATAAGAATTTTCCACGTGTAAATGTTTTGCTTGTTTGTTTTGCCTTTTAAAATGTAGAGAAAATAATAAAAACTATCTAAAAAAAGCACTTATCTTGTACTCTTGTATATACATACAAATAATTGGCAAACATTTTCAACATGACGTAAAATATACAGTGCCACTTTTAGTGAGGCGTCCAGGCCTGGGCCCTCCCAACGTATCCCTGATTTGCGGGATGGGCATTACTATGGGCTTAGAGATCCATACAGATCTCCCCATGATAATGTCCATCTTGAAACAGTTGCAGGCCCATACAGGCCTCCTGTTCACACTAAAAAGAGTAAAAGACGTCAAAATATAAGGATGAGAGAATCACGTCCTTACCAGGGTGATCCAGTGCAATGCAAACAGGTCAGGCGTGAAGGTTTTCATGGGGATTCAGAGACAAGGGATGGGTTTGAGTTTACTCTGCCACAACGCCCTGACTCCCAACGTAACAGACAATATGTTAGAAACCACCGCACACACACCCCCTCCAATCAGAGACCCAGAAAAGTTTCTTTCACTTTTCATGGAGGTAGACAAGATGACGTCAACTTTCCCCTACACGATACTTACCTCACAAACAGGGACAGGGACCTACAGTATCATCACCCCCCCCCCTCTCAAATAGCAGAAGGAGGGACATACCTGCAAGAGAATATAGACATAATGTCAGACAAAACACTAATTTCACACCTGTTAGAGAAAACAGGAATAATATTAGACAAAACCCTAACTTCACACCGGCACCACCTCAGCTCAAAACAACAATTAAATTGTTTTATGAGCTTATCCGACAGGTACACCACATGGAAAAAGTTACCACAAAAGTGCAAAATAATCAGCCGATCACGTTCCAAAGGCTCACTAACCTCCTTATAGAGACGGTGAGACCAGCTTTTGCAAACGAGAGAGTTGCACAGAGATTACAGGGGAACGCTGAAAATACAAACCTCTCCAATGCTCGTTGAACAGGGTAAAGTGGCAACTTCTCCATGCAGAGGAGATTGGTCTTTTGAGGAGGAAGTTCCTCCCCAGGGCCTACCTGAGTCCCTTCAACCCATACAGGCTGGAGCGTCTCAACCCTGTGAACAAAGGAAGAAATTACAAAAGAGGAAGAAATTACTACGACCGGGTGCGGAACCCTCTCTAGCGATTCCGCCACCCCAGAGCCGCCCCGAAACACAGAGGACAGAACACCCTGCATTGGTTACTCTTCCTCAGAGCCGCCCTGTAACATCAGAGCCGGAAATCTCTACTTTAGAGACCCCACCTGAGGCTAACCCTACCTCACCCAACCCTCCAACGGTAGACCAGGACATTGGATGGGTCCCCATTCCACCAATGTCAACCCCGATTGCTGCCTCGGAGGATTCTGAACCTAGCGGTAATTTTTCAGACGATTCACCGTCCCCAACCAGATCATCGTCACCGCTTACACGGTTCCTCCAGGGATTCGACCCCTTTGAGGACCCGGTCCAACAGCCGTACAATGAAGTGGGCTTGGAGCGTGTGGAACATGGGGACTTACAACCCTTACAATCTCCAACAATACCGTTACTGAGAAACAACACTAATATTGAGCCCCAAAAACTCAGTAGCCCATCCACCACTTCTTCTAACAGACCATTTCGTCACGTGAACACAGACAAAAAAACATTGGATTGGACACTTACCTTAAGAAAAAGATTGGTCATCATTGGGGACTCGAACGTCTCTAGGTTTCCTAAATTTGATGACCCTGACCTCCAGGTGGTCAGCTTCCCAGGGGCAAAGTTCCAACACGCAATCGCTCTGTTGGAAAAGGCAACATTGATCAGAACACCGGAGAAATTAATACTCTCATTCGGTATTAACAACCGGAATCAGAGGCATAAAGATATGCCTATAACAGAAATCCAGAAGGCCTACAAAAAAGCGAGAGAGATATTACCCCAGACAGAAATTGTGGTCCCTCTAATCAATTTCTCCAGAACATTGCCACCGTCAGAGCAGGAAATGTTAGAAAATATGAATGATATCATCAAACAGAATATGATATTCATCCCTCTGCTGGCTTCCACACATTTCCATGTGGAAAGAGACGGCATTCATTGGAGACCGGCAACGGCAAAGGCCCTCCACGCACATTGGGCTTATCATTTAAACTTTTAAATCCTGTCAACCCAAATTGTGGTACACATAAGCTCGTCGTTAACTTATCAAAGTCCCTTGTGCTCACAGATGACCAAAACTCAGTCCTTAAGAAAGGCCTTTCTTATATCCCCACCCCGTCGAGCTGCAAAAAGAAGGAATTGTTAGCAGACATGCAGGCATATCACCGTAGACTTAAACTTGAGGAGTTTTTTAAAGGGCAAAAAGAACAATAAAAACAAGGTACCGTTTACTCACCCCTCTGGTTGGGAGCCGTCGTTGTCAAGCCTACCTAAACAAATTGAGAAAACCATAAGAGCGGACAATTTTGCATTTAAAAAATTACATTGAGGTTTGGGTGTGACCCACAATTTGACCCTGGGCGAAAAGCCCTCAGAGAGCTATAACACAACACTGACATAGTCATTAAACCAGCCGACAAAGGTAACGCCACAGTTATTTTAGACAGAGCACAATACATTGGGGAAGGACTGAGGCAACTTTCGGTCACGGAACGTTACCGCCCACTAGAGGTGCCCATTTACATTGACACCATTAAGGAGATAGAGGACATTTTAAAAGATATGTGTTCTAGAAAAATCATATGCTCTAAACAAAAGATTACCTTATGGGGAAGGACCACCCCGACCCAGGAGACTTTACCTGTTGCCAAAGATTCATAAGGAGCCAGAGAAGTGGAGCGTACCTTTTGAGGTCCCACCGGGCAGACCAATTGTTTCCGACTGCAACAGCGAGACATATTTCACAGCAGAGTATATAGAACACTTTCTCAATCCTCTCTCCACCAGACATCCAAGCTACCTGAAAGACACATACGATTTTATTTCAAAAATTAGCAAACTCAAAATTCCACAAAATTCATTTCTTTTCACGATTGACATTGACAGTTTGTACACTAATGTTGACACCCCGACCCCGAAAAAATTCATGCTCAAATACCCTGATTCTCACAGACTAGACGAACAACTGTTAAAACTTCTAGAAATAAATCTGACCAAAAATGACTTCGAATTTGACTCCAAATTTTATCTACAGGTTAAAGGTACAGCCATGGGCAGGAAGTTTGTGCCCTCTTATGCAAACATTTTCATGGCAGACTGGGAGCAAACAGCCCTGAAACCGTTTGCTTATTTGTTATAGTAGATACATTTCGTTGCACTGTACTTGTATGTGTGTAATGACAATAAATTGAATCAAATCAAATCAAATTATTTCAGGTTCTTGGATGATATCTGGGGTGACAATTATAATTAAAACACCTGTCAATAAACGGTTGTTGTAAAACCATCTATTAACAAGGGCAGAAGCCTTTTCTTTTTTTTGGAATAATTTTTTTAATTTACTTTTAATGACTTATCCAAATGCAAGTTAAAATAATCCACCAGATACACGTTTAAAGATGTTTCATTTGCAGCAGATTGCTGGGGCCTTACATCGTCCACCCCACTTACCTATAAACCTGGTGCGGACAGCCCTCTGCAGTGCACCCCGGACGGTGATAGACTTCTTTACACAATTCATGGTGATGGACCCCTGGAATAAATAACAAAACAAACAACAATAACAATTATTCCACTTACCTTCAAAACAGTTACCTCACTCTAATGGAATCCAGTTCTGGAAGAAAAAATATATACAAACATAACACACACAATTTGGTCAGTATCTAAACAAATAAATTATTTACAACAGTTATAGAAACATTTGGGTATGGCATCGTTTTCCCTTCTTGACCTTGGGTGACCTTTGGTGGTCAGTAGAAAGTGGGCCAGTGCACAGCCATTTCTTATATTGAACTGTCTAAATGTCACGGGTGACGACATGCAGAAGGGGAGGAACCTCTGCAACGGATAGTGTTTCCCTTAGGGAGTGTTTTCGGGGTGACACCCAAATAGGAAGCCGCATCCAGACTCAGTTGTAAACAACGGGTAATCCCCGGATTGAAGAGTGGAATCGGTCACAGGTGTGTGATGGTAGGAATTTCAGATGGCGATTGGGACGCATGCTCTGATGCTCTCTACCAGATAAAACAGGCTCTCCACGATACTTCGAAGGGCTTGATCAAGAATTTGAACTACTGATTATCTTCGACCCCTTTATTACACAGCAGCCCCTCCACCTAGTCCAGTGTATGAGAGCCGCGGTCTGGATTCTGAGTATGCCTGTGAGACTGTGAGTCTTGTGATTAGCAGTGTTTTATATTAGAGTGATCATGTTGGGAAGACTTGTACTGTTTGTAGTGAGTGCACGTGTGTTTGGCATTTTGGATTGTGGTTTACACTAGTAATTTCAGCTCAGCTGACTCTCAGAATCCTCTGTGCTGTGTTATTGAGCTGAACTATCCCTGAGTGTGTCCTACAGTGCTGTGCTGACCCAACCTTTCACTGTCTGCAACTCTGCTGGAGAGGACGTGGAACTGCACTAAGGGCGTTGCAACGCCTACTGCCTGAGCCTCTACTTGTGAGAAGGAGAATCCTCTGTGCTGTGTTATTGAGCTGAACTATCCCTGAGTGTGTCCTAAACTGCTGTGCTGACGCAACCTCTCACTGTCTGGAACTCTGCTGGAGAGGACGTGGAACTGCCGTACAAGAATTGCTTCGCCTACTGCCTGAGCCTCTGCTGGTGAGAGTGAGAATCCTCTATGCTGTGTTATTGAGCTGAACTATCCCTGAGTGTTTCCTATAATGCTGTGCTGACGCACCCTCCCACCGTCTCCGCTGAAGAGAACGAGAACCCGCTGTGTTGACACCGTCCCCATTGTCTGAGCCCCCACTGAAGAGAACGACAACCCGCTGTGCCAACGTCAGCCTTTACCGCCCGAGCCTCTATTGAAGAGAACGAAAACCTGCTGGGCTGATGCCCGCCTCTTAGTGTCGGAGTCTCCGCCAAAGAGAACAAGAACTCGCAGTGCTGACTCAATGTGTCTCAGATGTGTTTATTCAATAAAAATAACCTTTGTGGTGAGGAAGGCGGGACGAGAGCCGTGAGGCGGGGCCGGTGGCGTGAGTGATAGTTAGAATCAGCTGTGCGCGCATCGGTCCCGCATATCTCACAGAGGAGATTGGGAGCTTAAGAGGACAAGCGGCAGGACTGTTGACGAGAGAGGACCGGGCCCGGACATGTTTAAGGTTGTGTTTATGTTTTATGGCCAGCAGTCTACCGCATAGTTCTTTTAATGTGTAATTATCAATGTAAAGCATAACTCTGCGACGGTTATTAATAGTCAATCTAAAATTGTATTGCTTAGTAATTACTGTGCTATTCTCTGTGAGAGCAACGAGGCTGGAAATTTTCCATTGAACCGCATCCTGAAACCAATTGCAACCTTGCCATCCCTCCAAACACTACGGATACAAATACAGCACAGAGCTCGCAAGTCTACCTCTTTATATTCATATGTGTATTCATGTTGTGTGTTTGTTTGTATTTGCGATCGTCAAGTGTACCATTTAGATATAGTTTAATAAACAACCATATATTCATCTGTGACGGGTTTCTGTGATCAATGCTCACAATACAAAGTCTCTTAAACTGTATTAGATCTATGCTATCTTTGCTCCAATCTCTATTTAGTAAAGTAACATAATTTATGACCATGAGATAACGTAAAGTGTTTTAATAATTGATGCATTCGCTGGCCGAATGAATACCAATATTGTTATATGATGAACATTTAAACAATGTTCTGCGCGTTCAAAAATTGGAGAGAGGCCAGTTCAGAAAACGTTGACATTTATTGATCAGAAGTCTCAAACAAACAGCTGTTTCGGTGGATTCTCAGACACACAAAGTCTCACAAAGAATCGACCCCCAAAAACAGTCTCACTCGTATTTATATGTATTTCTCGTCGAGTCTGTTCTCCATGGTAGGGTCCAATCAGATCGTCTCCCCTTTGTCTGCATTCCAGCCAATCAGCTCACTGCCTTGTTTTTCAAATCACCATCCATCTGTAACAAATTATATAGGAGGCCCAACACGCTCTGTGCGTAACCTGATCTTAACACACACACATAGTAATTTCCTATGGAAAAACCCCACAGTATCAGCGCTGAATTCTTGGTTAACCCAACTAACACACTGGTTATATTTTCAACATATTATGCATAGTTAGTAATCAATAATGAAATCATATTAAATGTAAAGGCACGTTTAAACCACAATAAGATCCTTCAGTGTACCCATTTCTTCCCCAAAAAGAAGATGTAGTTCTTGTTACACACACCCACATAAGCAGAACATGCAACCCCCCACTCACTGACCAAATTCCGATCTCTGGCAACATCTAGCAACTGTAAAACTTTCAGCTTCAAGCTTTTGTTCACAATCATGTCATGTACGAAAATACATCTGATTTAAACAAAATTAATCATCCAATTTTATATCGATCCATATATGGATCTAAATTCCCACATATACTGTACATTACTAATCAGAGACTGTAAAATATGTATATTTAATAACGCTTATTATACGTTGAGCTAAACTAATTCCTTGACGTTACTGATGTTTAAATAACTCAGTTCATTAATTTGATCTAGACAGATCTGGTGGAAAATATATTTGGTGAGCTAAGCTCGTCATCATTTTAACATGCAGCTAAAACTGCTACATATAATGGTGGACGGAATGAGGGCACGGTTTTAAACTTTGTTTTCTGAGTGGGACTCAGTGGCTATTCATGTGTGTTTCTATGCGTGTTTATTGAAACTAAATACTCTTTAAAATGGCACTTTGTGGTGTGTGTGTATCAATGAATGGTAAAGTTACTGTTAATGATAGCAGTAACTGTGTTGGAGCTGTTAACATGCTATTGCTCTTTCTGTCCGCTAGAGGGCGCTAGTTCCATCGTTATAGTGGCAGTACAGCTGCTATGCGGTAGAGAAGAAAAATGCTTTTGTTTCCTTCTAACGTCATCCTAATGTTTGAGCCCTTTGAGTGGCAATATGAGTAAGTTTATAGTTTAATAGTTCAATTAACAGATATATGTCCAATATAAGTTAAAATGTGTTTACGGATGCTGATTTTGTGTAAACATGTTACAGGCTAATTAAAAATCTATGTAAAGATGTTTTTCGTTTTACTATTTAGCCTTTATGCACTTTATTGCAATAATAACACGATTTAATTTTATTGACTTTGATTTAGTCTTTAAGTCCTTGTTTTTTGTGCTTGTATCTTTTAGTTTCACGCTTTTTTGCATTAAATCTTTGCCGAATACAACAATTGCCTGTTCCTTGGAGGAAGTGATGCAAGAGAGAGTTTAGCTGGCTGTGAATCTCGATATAGAACACAGAGTTACGTCGGGTGCACCAGCACAGTAACTGCATTTTCAAATTTGACCCTATAAATCAAATAAATCTTTTATAGTGAGTCTCAATACTATTTTGCCGCCCTAAATTAAGCGAAGAAATCATTTTTTAGCGCGAAGGAAATAGAGAAGCGAGTTTCCTTCCTATTTCGTGTACGGCCGAATGTTGTGTAAGTTAGATGCATTGCGTGTTCCAATGTCTCTCAATCACTGCACCACTTCCGAAGTTTAACCATTAGCCTAGCTAACTAATGCGTGCTTTTTCGTTTTCTCTGAGTAAACGAAGGCGTGAGGATACAGTAAAAACTGTAGATGACGATCGTTGAAAGGAAGTGTACAAAAATCTTGATCAAGTTTACGGTCGACGAAGAATTCAGACCAAGTACACTAATAACTTTCATGACGGTGAAGAAATCACGTTAGTCAGTTATAGTGTAGTGTTGTGTGTTATTGTTTGTGTATGTTGAAAAGCCATGTACCCGTGTTTAGTAAACTGACACGAGCCATTAGACTATTGACCAAATTGCATTAGTTGCCATAGCAATCACACATTTGTGTGCAAGTGTATGCAAGTGTAATTCCACATGGAAAGGGGAAACCGGAAAGTCCGGCATAAGACGCATTACCTTCTACTAACACTAGAGGTCAGTTTGTCTTAGTGTCTAAAACATCTCCTGTCATCTCTGCCTGACTTTTCCCTTTCATTGGGAAAAAACTTTATCTTGTGTACAGCTTACAGTCTCTTTCATTTGATTTGTCTGATTCAATCTATTTTATGATTTCATTATCCTGTTTATTTCACAGTGAACTTTATTCAAGCTTATTTATTTTTATTATATACAAATTATAATGATGGTAAATATCTCTAAGACTCTTACATTGTCTCCCTTGTGGTTAGAATTGTATTCGATAATGCTTACATTTTAATTAAACCAACTTAATAGAATGTCAGCGGATGAAGAAGACCAAGAGCTACAGTAGGAGATCAAAATCACAGACTTGAGTGCAGAGAGTCGTCGGAGCAGATGCCAGAAAGGAGCTGGCAGAAAGACTCCAACATGCAGAGGCTCTCTTCATAATGGCCCAGGCAGACAACAATACAAGGGGGGCGAAGGCCCACTGTTCACACCTCACTAGCCAGCCAACACAGAGGGGGGGGGGGGCAGGAACCATCCAGATTAACCTGCAGACACACACCCTGCTTGGCCCCACAGACCCCAGCCAGGTGGCCAGAATCATGACAGTTGTCACCACTAAACAATGTCACCCTGAACACTGCAGGAGGCCACAACACACGCCTACCCGCAAAACATAGACTCTCAGGCATGAACATTGCCCAGTGTGACCACACAAGACAGATCACCTGCTTAGGATCACCTCCCGGCTAGAGGACCACAGCATCCTGCGCCAGCAATCAGAATCTGTCAAAGCGGATAACAGCGGCTACAACACCTCTGCTATAGCCAGCACCCGAGCCTACATCAGACAACAGAACGGGCCAAAGGGGAAGCAGACTTCAAAGCAGAACTTTCCGCACTCAGTAATCTGCATCACACTGCGAGTCAAGTGCTACAGCCTTTTTCCGCCATGATCACCTGTTATCTGCGGAACTCAGCCATAAGGTCTACAGAGTACATAGCGCTGCCTCCATAAAGACTGTTTAAATCCTGCCTATCTCTGTACATCACAAAGAACTGACTCTGGAGGGTGCACCACAGCAGCAGATCTTCAGCAGAGACGTAGCAGATGTTACCGCCTGCTGGGAACAGCAAAGCACCAGGCAGGATGCCCTGAGACAACATGGAGCTGACCACTTTCGTTGGTCGACCCGAAAGACGGCGCCCCGTGAATACCCAGCTGGCAACCTAGGGGCCACTGACCTGTACCGGTCCAACAGTCTTCGAGGGATTCATCTTAACACCATGGACGACACCTGTCCAGAGAGCCACACAGTGTAACTACGTCTGAGCCAGCCGAGATCCTGAGGACATCAAAGGAGCTGATGCCACAAATCCTCACCAGGAAGGTGTAAAAATTCCAAATCAGACTCTTTTTGGCCACGAGTGGCATGTGAAACGAACCACCCTTCAGAATGCCCTCCTAGTGAGAAAAACGTCCAGATCTCTGCAACCTGCTTGTCGACCACAGATACAGGTATCCTAACACCAGATGTACATGGCACCCAAACCGCATCTCAGCAGATGGCTGACTACCCAGAACAGGCCCAGACACATAAAGACAGGCATCAACTGAGGTATGGCTGAAACAAGAAGTTCCCACACACCTGACCAGCAGCTCCACGAGCATGTACACCCCATGTACATATCACAGGTGGACCCATGCCCTCTCTTCACTAGCAAATACCTGCTGAATTGTTTTGAGCCTCTAAGAGACTTTGAGCATTAATAGAATTGGGCTCAAGTACGGGAATTTGTACTTTCCAGCCAGCCAACTCGTCTGAAATGCATTGCCAGTTCACAAAAGTCAGGTATAACATCTCAACTGGTCACAAGAACTCAGTCTCAAGGTTGAACCAGCCGACAACCCAGACATTTCCTGCTTTTCATCACAGACACCAGACAGGAACTAGAGGCAGCCAACCCAGACATCAGCCTCACACTGCTCACATGCTCTCAACAGCAGCATCAGACATTCCATCTGCGGTCAAGTGCGCACGCAGTTCCCACGGCAACGGCCCAGGACACCTGTGTTTTGAACTTGAAAATGGAACAACCAATGCTGAATCTGCTACTTCCTGGTTTTAGCGACTCTCACTGCCCATGGGGAGCCCTGTCAAGTGCGAGAACTTTCTACTGGACTAGACATGCCCAGAGCATCACACTCTGGTGAATAAATGACACTGTAGCACCTGCATGCACCAAAAGGGGTCACTGTATAGCTCAACACACAGTGTGACCAAGCTTTCATCCACACACATTCAATGGAATATGTGGAGCCAGGCCCACTCTTTAAGCCACACCCCCTTTTTAACGGAATAAGTAATATTTTGCAGCGTGCATACTGCGAGTACATTTACCAAAGATTTTGAACAATGTCTTAATAAAGAGCATGACAGCGGATTACCACTCCAAGGAGATGGACAGCACCCTGCACCTGCCATCAACTGCAAGTGCTAAAGCTAAGAGCTAATTTCAATCATGTAACACCACTCACATAACCACATGACATAACACCCCAAGCTAGCTGCATCCAGGGCTACACAGAACATCACCTTCGTGAACTGTTAAAAAAACAAACAAAAAACTAAAAAAAAAACCTGCCCACTCATGTAAATGAGCACTCAAGACGGTGCCATGTATGCACCTGCGCTCCACCACATGCCTGATTTACCCTTGCTGAATGGAGTTCCATCTGAAAGCTGAACTTGCCAACCACTGCCTTAACATTGGTCTACACCGACAGCGTGACCAAAACGGAAAGGGGGTGACCAAACTACAGCAGAACATGGCTCTTACCACAGCCTGAGAACCCAGATGACAAGATCTGCTCTGTGCTTCACAAGCCATCCAGCGATGTTCCATTCACATCAGAACACAGAAGGTAATCATAGAGACCTGCCACCAACCTGTGATGTTTGCACACCCAATGCCTAAACACAGCAGATCCCACGCACACAAAGCCATGTGGTCGATGACACAACAGTGAGAAACTGCTCGCCCAGAGAAGGGGTTTTGTGGAAAACGACAAGCCTGTCCCACTGCAACACTTCAAAAGCCAGGGCCCAAAACATCAAAACACAAGTGACAGCTATCCTGATTATCCTTGAAATCGCAGTGGCTCACAAAACTCCATCACTTGCCATCACTTGGAAAGAAACATAGCAAACAATAAGCCAGTCGAGCATCAACACCTGTTCCAGACATCTAGTGTCATTAGAAAGGAACAGAACATGCTCCTCTGCGGGAAAAGGTGAGAGGACATTCATAGTACCCAGTGAAAACTACGGCTTTTTGTGGCAACCGGTGGTAACCAAAATCCCACCCGCCCATCCCAAGCATCGCTTCTATGAATCCCGCATCACACACACCAACACTGGCTCCGCCTACAATTTAGCTTCATTTAAGCAGCCACCACCGCTCACAAGTGATGTTAAAAACCACCTTTCAACCCCACCACCTCCCTTTCACGATGTCCGAACTTGCTGCATCTGACAAGCAACATCCTCTAGTTTGTTCCTGTAACGCCATGGCTTACAGCTTTCCAGGAAAAAGGGGGGTAATGCTAAAGTGATGCCTGCCATGCACCGTGGGCCAGACACAATGGCAACACAGCCACTAACACACAAAGTGGCCTAATGCCCGGTATGCAGCGACAGAACACATCAGAAGATGTTTAGTTTGATGCCAGCTCCAACCAGCAAACTTCAAACTACACAGCCTCACTACGACGCAAAGCAGCCACCTCCCGATGGTAGGATATCAAGAAAGATTGTGTGTGACCTGTGCCCAGGTCAACAAGGGGCAACTAGGACTTTTTCTATCCCATGCCAGTTCACCAAGCGGGTAGAGTACCGCCCGGCAGCCCACGAAACAGACCACTGCGAAACAGCACACCTCTACATGTTCGCCAGGTTCAGACTGCCATCGATACCCAGCCCAGGCAGAAACGCCCATTCCAGGACGGCGAACAGCCACAGAGGTTTGGAAACCAACGAGCATACAAGCCTGACTCCATTCCCTGAATCAGCCTGTCGAGTGTAGAGAACCTACTGAACAACGAGCAGTCTGTGTTGAAGTAAGTGTGTGTTAACGTGAAAACTGGGACAGGAACAGCCCGTTTGTATCCAACCGTGTCACACCCCACACAAGTACTTAAAATTAAAATAATCAGAGCGTGACACCTGCTTTTGCCCCAGCAATCACTGCAGGAGAGGTGCACCAAGAACTGCACCAAGAAACTTCTGCCACACTGGACTGGACTTCCTGTGATTGTAGACAGGTGCTTCCCCATCGTGCATAGTCAAGATGAGCAGGGGCAGAAAGGACCAATCATCAGATGTGTCCATCGCCACCAGTTTAAAGACACTTGATATCTGGGCAAGAAACAAACTAATCTCAACCGAGCAGAAGTGTACTTTCTCATCACAACCAAAACTGTGAAGAGGGGGAGGCACTACAGGCATTTGCTTGGAGGCCATCCCACCTGCTGTTTCATCCAGAACCGCCGCTGTGCATCTCTGCAGAGACGGGAAACACCCTAACCAATAGGTAGCAAGAACCAGCAAACCGGTGCAGGGGTGCTCTCCCTTGATGTTCAAGCAGGATGGGAAAGATGAACGGTACCCAAGTCAAGACAATGCCTGACCACATTGTTGGAAACATTCCAACACAAAATAAGAACCATCCGTCAGCCCAAAGGGGGGTATGTAGGGAATGGATCATTGAGAGGAATACCATAAACCCTGCCCACTCTCTTTTGGTTCTGGTCCTCCATCAGGGAACGGCAGTTACATATACGTAACCGAGGCGTTCTTCAAGGTCGAGATGGTTTTTTTTGTCAAGGGGCCTTATAACAGCCACCTTATATGGTTTAGGAACATGTCCTAGTGTCAGAGATGAGTTAATAATGCTAAGAAGAGGATCTATAATTTCTTTGAGCATCTCTTTCAGTAGATTTGTAGGTATAGGGTCTAGCACGCATGTAGTTGATTTAGATGATCTAATGATTTTAGAGAGTTCATCGTGATCTATGGTAGAAAATAATCAACTAATGTAGTTATGCAAAGTTAATTAATTGACCTCAGAATCACACAGAAAGCAAGACACAGAGCAAAATCTCTTCAAGTAGCTTATATTACTGTCCATCTACTTTCTTGAACTTTGATTTGTGTTATTTTGTCGTTCTTTGTGTTGTCGTGTTAGTGAGACTGACAGACAGAAGAAAGATCCTGTCTCGCGCTGCTCTGTAGGATGACTTTAGTCACGCATTTACGACTGTATTTGCTATAAAAGTGGCGTTTTAATTTTCGTGCTTTTATCAGCTTATTTAGAAATAACACTGTGCAACATCCCCTTTTCTATTTAGGTGTTACACTGAGGGGGTTCGACAGAAATTCGACTAGTACTGAGTAAATAAAACCACTTCATTCAACAAATATTCCTTTTTTATTCAATTAGTGCATATTATAGAATTCCTCCAACAATAAACCAATATACTGTAACAAACAGTCTTTTTCTTTGAGTGGCTGTGACAAAATAATAAATGAAACTTAACGTCAATGACCAGTCCTTAGATGGGCAGAGATGATGATGATGATGATGATGATGATGATGATGATGATGATGATGATGAGTGCGAGAAGATGAGAAAGGTTATTTGAGAACGACGCAATGATATACTCCAATAATCCAAATGAAGGTTAGGTGAAGTTAGTCAATGCTACAGTGAGGTAACCCCCAGATCCCTACCTCTTGCTTCTCAGAGATATATAGTAGATCCTCCTGGCATAGTGCACTAGAGCACAACAAGAGTTGTGTTGGTCCAATAATGATAATGGCCAATAATAAAAAAGTCCTTTCTACCAAAAAAATATAGAACATCAGACATTATTCACTTCAAATACATCAATACAATATACAGTTTAACCAATACTCACTTTTGAGCAAAAACTCTAAGAGTTCTCAGAAATGGACTTCCAACAGCTAGCAGGTAGCATAAAAGTTAACCATGTGGTTTCCTTCTACCAAACTGAACTGACTTGTTCATGGGTATTTCCAGGTTTATATCTGGTAGCCCTCTTGCACTAGTGCCCTCTAGCGGCTTGTATTGGCATTACGTTAAACCCAACTACTCATTTTTATTCACCAGCCAGAGGAAAACAATAAAAAACACAGGTAACGTTTTATACGGTTACATACCCCTCCCCGTGACCTTAAATTTTCCCATGGAAAATTTTTAAATTCTGGGTATGGTAAGTATCTATCTGAGTCGGATCAGACAACATAGCCACCTTGTAATTAACAGGTCCTAGCTTTTTTTCCACTCTTGCTGGGCCCTTCCATTTAGGAGAAATTTTTGCCATAAAGGCATCATCTGCTCGAGAGAGAGGGGATGAGTTTTTACCCATACCAAATCTCCCTCATCGAAATTCTGAGTCCTTCTTCTCAAGTCATAATACCTTCTTTGTTTAGCTTGAGCCTTCTTAACATTCTCCCTTACTGTCTCATACAAACTTTTTTGGCGTTCCAGGGTACTATATGACGGTTGATCAGGGTCTGGAGGAATCTGTAAGGCTCCCTGCAGAGGTAGCCCACCACAAAAAAAAAAAAAAAAAAACACAACCACACACCCCCCCCCCCCAAACAAACCAAACATATATAAAAAAAAAAAATATAAAATAAAAAATTTTCCCACCAAAAATAAAAAAAAAAAAAAAAAAAAAAAATTTTTCCCCCCCGGGGGGGTAAAAAAAAAAAAAAAAACCCCGGGGGGGGGTTTTCCCCCCTTTTTAACCCCCCAAAAAAAAAAAAAAAAAAAAAAAAAAAACACAAAAAAAAACCAAAATATCCCAAAAAAATATTTTACACCCCCACACACCCCAAAACAAACCCAGTATACATTTTTTTCCCCTGTAGGAGATGCTTATCTAGCTCCACCTTGCTCCCCCGTGTGACACCACAACACCAAACGCCCCCCGAGACAATCCTGCTTGGTTTTACATTTTTTCTTTCATTTATCTTTTACTGCTTTACTTTTCCTCAAGTAATACAGTATTTGATTTAAGAAGTAGGCCTATTGCTTGTTATTTGTTAATAGTTTTTTTTTCATTTTCAATAAAAACAATCCTGTTTAGTTTGGATTCTTTGAGATTTGTTATGAATTCTTTATTCATAAACAAAAGTTTGTATCCCATTTTGAAACTGAATTAATCTCACTTTCTTAAATCTCTTTGATATATAAATAATAAAAATCCCTAACATTAATTCAATATTATGAAAATTTAAAATTTTTTTTTTCATTTTAATTGTAAGCATGTGTTAGGAATGTAAAACAAGATGTTTAGTTATAAATAGATATGACTGCAGTGACCTCTATGGGTGAAAGGGATACATAATTCATTTCAAATGTATGTCTTTAGAACTTAATTCGCAGTAATGAAGAGGAGAACTGGAACTCACAAGGTTTTTCTTCTCCACATTTCTCCACAAAAGAAATTTGAACACGCTTTCATTAATGCAAATTTCTTGTAATCAATGTATTCCAGATCCACACACACACACACACACACAAATACAAGGTTTCATTTGATTAATTTATTAAAAGATTTACTCTGCTTAACTAGATGCTTCAACTACCTTTCCGAGTAAAGGCTCCAAGTTCAGGAGTCAGCTTGTGATTTTATAACGCTTACTTCACTGTTTTTATTGATGTCATTCATCCTTTACATAGGCTTTTCAACAATGGTAAATAAAATGTGTTTATTCTGAGTGTTAGCAAGAGCACCACAGCATCATATAAGTTAGCTACATACGCAGGCAGAACAGAACAAAGAAATGTCTTAACATGATATTAGAAGTTCTTACACTTTCTTCAATGTTTGACAGTATGTTACAGTGTGCATGAGAGAGACATGTCATTTATAGTAAACAACAAGACAAAAACACACACATGAATATATACACACCCCGGATGTGTGGATAGTTCAACATACAAAATGATGGTGTGACAAACAAAAGACGTTGGGGTAACTGAACAGCAATGACCACATTCCCAAAAAACCCCGGCGATGACTGGACACCTCCACAGGACGGGGCCGATATGACATCAAACATAAATCAAGCAATTGTTAATTGTAATTTAGTTCAGCTAAAACACATCCATGAACAACACAGCACATCTAAAAGGCCAAACATGAAGAGAGTAATGCTTGAATAAATTCAAATAAAACCAAGTTAGGGTCATACACGAATCCGCTTTGTAAGACTAGAATGTGTGTAAAAATCTAACATAATTCCACATATCACGGGTGAACAGAAATAAATCAAATAAATCAATGGCATGACTGTTCAGTTCTAAGGAATAAAACAAAAGTCCTTGTGTGAATGAAACACAGTGGCCCTTCCTCTCAGTAGACATGTTTGACTGACACTGAAATCTACAGCAGCACGAAACGCTGAAGCACAAGTACAAAAGCAAAAGAAGCACACTGCATAGTATACAAGTTGACTTTAGTGCTCTACAGCATGCCTTATACAGTGTCTACAGAACATCTACTGCATTCACCTACACCATTAGTTTACAATCAACATGTGCACAACCAGAAACTGTAGTGTGTATGTCTGTGTGTGTGTGTGCGTTTAAGGCCGTGTAGACTTGTTCTCACGGCGTTTGAGATCCAGATCTCTTGAAGCTGCCCAGCAGACTCTGAACGCCTTTCTTCACCCGTCGCGCCACAGAATCTGCGGGGGGGCCGGGCAGACACGATCCACCACTGCTGGGAGGACGGGCATCCAAACACTTCTGATACCTCAACTGTGAGAGACACAACAATCAACAACAATTCCACTTGAACAAAATCCATTATGTGATTATCACAGAAACGGGTCGGGATGTGACTGATGATATTTCTCTTGGTGGATAAATAAGAATCTCTGTTTGAGGTAGGGTTGGAAATCGTTTTAATTCCAAATTCATTCTTGACGAGCTAATTACCATATTTGTGATGTCGCTATTTTACATTTATGTTAAGACTCGTGTTGGCACATAGTGAGGGCAGTCAACTGCTAACATCCTGATTTAGAACCGCAACGTCGTCTGACAAAATCCATCACCAATGTTAAAGAGCAGTGATTTCAGCAGTATTGCTGCAGTTGTCCTACGCTGAGCACCCAGTGCCTCCGTCTGTGTAACACACAGTAGATACATTGGGTTGTCACTTGTTCTGAATCTGTACACACACATACACTTCACTCTTTTACAGGAGTGACGACCACATTCAACTAGCCAATTAACTCCCGAACTATGCAGATAGGGACAACCGTATTTAGCTAAACTCAACAACGCAGTGTGTATACAGAACCCAACTGAACAACTAGTTGTTAAAAACGTCTTTAGATGCCCATCAGAGATGTGTCTTTATCTGATGAGCTGCATGGATATTGACATTTATGCATTTGGCAGACACAGAACCCCGACCCTGCAGGGAAGTGTCTGCCTCGAAAACAGAAGAGGTGAAAAGGTGTGGCCTGCTGGCGGTGTGGCATGCTCTCCAGGCAGGGCAGGATATGTTTGATCACCTCCATCTGCTTCTTTAAAGTCAAGAACTGCTTGGAGAAGTCCTCGACTGTATAACCAAACAGCCCACCCCGCAAGATGGGGGCGTTGTGAAAGCTAACCTTCTCTGTGTCACGCATCTGTGCAAGGTTAAGCCAGAGGTGTCTCTCCTGGACCACTAGTGTGGACATTGTCCGACCCAGGGCCCGCGTCGTCACCTTAGTCGCCCGGAGAGCGAGGTTGAGTTCCTGCATAAGCCCTGGGTCGGTCCTTCCCTCGTGCAACTCTTTCAACACCTTGGCCTGGTAAAGATGGCCATGGCGTGCAGAGCTGAGGCAGCTTGACCGGCAGCAGTGTAAGCCTTCAACACCAGGGATGCCAAAAACGTACAACCCTTGGAGGGAAGCATTGCACTGCAGTCCAATACTCGCGGTGGCCTGGGTGAGAATGGTTGACATCTTGACGTCCGCTTTATCAGGCGCTCGACCTCCCGAGGGAAGGAATCCTCGGGGTCGGATGCTGCAAGCGATAATATCATCATCAAACATCGTTTCCGAATACGGGGCTGAGGAGCCAGATGGGGTGGGACTGTCTTTTGAGGAACGGTCAGACGAGCGAGACAGGGTGTGAATGGTTCATAAGCCAATGGCTGAAGATTGAGGCTCACAGTGATCCCCATATCACCCCCACTGCTCGCCGTAGCGGACGGCAGGGCAGGCGCCACTGCTGTCACGGAACGGGAAGCAGGGGAGGTGGTGGCTGATTCCCTAAAGAACACATCCACTTGTGACCGCCATGTCTGAATCGCCATGACGTATCCACGAACGGCGCCTCAGCGTACCGGAGGCCCAGACACTTGAGGCAGACGTCATGTCCGTCCCCCTCCTTGATGAGTGCGTTGCACCCACGAGCACAGAGGGACACGCCGCACTGAAGAAATTTGCTCTTTTAGACACATCTGGTTTACTGGCGAGACACTCAAGTCAAACCCCGATGCACAGTACTGTATATTCATGTTTCTTTGTCTATAAGAATGACAGTGACAGGAGTTTGGAAACACTGGAGAGGAACGCTACACAGAGAGAGCGGACATCCTGACTTTTATTTTGTTTATCTTTCAATTTAGTAGAATGGTACTGTTGTATTTGTCTTTCTCTTCTGCACGTGAAAGGAGTGCGCTTTTTAAACTGTCTGACTGCTGCACCGCTCTCATGGTTGATTTACAACCTTTTTTGTTCCGATAACATAACATCTAATTCTTATTATTATTATACAAACTAACTTTAAAAACCTTTTTGAATCAATACAAATGGCTAAAATACTGAATGGCCCTACATATGTGAATGGGTCTTTCCTCTAGTTTGAGGAATGTTGCCACTACAGGTTGGAATACTCTATAGTTGACATTTGTTGTGGAAAAGTTATTAGAAAATCTGCGAAAGACTGAAAATCAAGTAGTGTATGATGGACACAATATTCAGTGCTCAGAATCCAGCAGAACTTCTTTACGATTCTTTGAGCTCAGTGAGTACAGGAATACAGACATAACAAATAAGTTCTTATTGATTTCTGTCTGAATTGTGTGTATTTATGTGCTCACCATACAGGCTGCCTGCACGGCCTCGCTCAGACCGGCCGCGTTGGGATCGCACCAGAACATGTGACAGATGAAGTCTCCGGGCCCCTCGGCCATGATGAATGCAAACGTGTGCGCGTCCTTCCCCACGCCCATAAATGACAGGAAACGCACGCGACACTCGTGAAGAACTTCCTCCGTCTGTGTGAGTGACAGATCAGGTCATTACTGATGAGGGGTTTGTGGTCAATACAGCGCTTCGTCAGGACTGATGCAATGACGCTACTCTTACCTCAGACTTCAGGATAGTGAGCGTCGCGGACGCCACGTTCACCGTCACAGGTGTCCACTCCTCTTTGTCTTTGCTGCCGAGGGCCATCTCCAGCGCAACGTTAATAACATCCATGCCTGGTGGTCAGTTTGAGTTTGATCAAGAAAAAAAGAGAACCGGTTGCTCATTCGTTCAGTTTCACGTACAAGGATTAGAACAACATGGGCGATTTCTCTTTGATGAATAAGGTTAGGTCTTACCAACTGGTTTCGCCACTGCCACACAGCTCAAGTATCGCACGTGAAAACGTTGGACGTGTTCATTCTTAGGTAATGGAAACTCTGCAGAACACATCAAGAATCAAGAATTAATGAATTGATTTTAGTTAAGGGTTAATACTTATTGACAGCCATAAGGTTTCTTTAAGTGAAATCTCATTAAGGTTCCCTAACCTTATATCTAAGTTTTTCTTAACTTCAGTGTTTTGTGCAAGCAGGCACAGACCGGTGATGTTACGGTATGTTTGTAAAAGCTGCTTGATAATCTTAATGAACCTAAGGCTTAGTCCTGGGCTAAACCCTGTCTGTGAAACCGGGTCATGAGTTCTTCATTAATAATTACATCATCTTGTTTGCCAGACTTTGATGTTGAGTATAATATAATATGTAACCTAACCCTACTTTTTGTATTGTATTTAAACATTAAGCCTCAGAAAACATTAAGAGAGCATTCCAAATTTTCATTTCAATTCATCAACTGTGACAAAAATCCAGGATTTCACATAAAAAATAATGTTTAACCTTTTCCTAAATACATGTAAAAATATGAGTCTTGTTTCGCATAAAATTGAATCTGAACTTGTTTTCTTTGCAGTATTTGAAAAAAACAAAGAGCATCTATTATATTATTTCCACTATTGATCCAGTTTTCATTTTCTGCAAATAAATGTTTGTATATTACAATATTTGTATTTTACATATGGGAGAAATGTTCACAGAATGAAACAAAATGTTTTCCTGAACACATACCTAGAATTAGAACATTTTAAATCAGAAACGGCCTCTTATTTTTTTCTGTGGCTGTGTGCACAACTGCTTCGAATGAAACGCTTTGAAATGGTACAAATTCTGCACCACAGAAATTCACTTTAAACTTGAATTGTTGAGAAATATGAGTGTGAGTAAATTGACTTTTCTACACCATCAATTTCACTACCCCATTTAAGTCATGAAGAAGAGCAAGAGCAGTTTTCCATTTTGTCAATAGGCTGACTGTGTATTTATTACCCTGGAAAGAGACGTCCACGAGTCTGGAGGAATCACTGTTAAATCTGGGGGATGATTTTCTCTGGGCCATGATCTACACACACACACACACACACACACACACACACACAGAGATATCAGATAAATTCACATGTGCATGAAAGTCAAAAACATTTCCTGAAGGTTATACAGTATTTACTCCAGATGACACTGATCATGGTTAGTGTAGTTTTATTCAGCGAGGTGCTGACCTGAGAACAGATGTGGTGCATGCTGGTGGCGATGTTCTTAGCAGGTGTGTCACAGCGAAAAACGTGACACTTCAGCACATGAGACACTTTATCTCGGGCCACATACGCAAAATCCCTGCCACAGGACACAGGACACAGATTTACGCTGATGAAAAAAACTTCAGGTATCATAAAGTGCTCTGGTACTGCAAAACACACATGGTATTTTCAACAAATTCATCTACACAAACTATGTGTTTTTCTGTAATCTGGATAAAAAGAGATGAATGAAAGAAATCCTGCTTTTGAAATTACAACTGATCCATTTTTATAGTTTACAGACCCAGCTATCAGAGCACAGGACAGGGTGTGAGTGAACATCTCAACTGTATGAAGCAAGACTGATGCCTGAGAGGTTTGAATGTGCATGTTCACATTTCTACAGATGTAAATCAGGTGTCAAGTTAATTGGTAATGGCTATAACGCTCATGGATTGTGTTTGACAGGCGCATGAATTATGCTTTTGTCAGGATTTTTAAAGGATTTATAATACAATTCTATCAACTCTCTCTACTAGGGTTGAGTAGCTCTTTGTTTTTTATGTTGCCAGTGCCAAATACGATACTGTACATAAATATATAAATAAATGTTCAAACCCCAGAGTGTCGTGTAAGAGCACGCTGTAATGAAAGAAGGATTGTACCCTACCTCTCCCTGAAATCCAAAATGCAGCAGAAGAGAGAGAAATGAAAAACAATCTTTCAACACATCATCTAAAGCCATAATGTAAAGCTGTCAGTGATGAAAAGAAAATCGCTGCTGACCTGCCGTCATCACGGCCCACGCCCCACACACGGATGCTGACGATTGGCTGAGAGTGCAGGAGCGTCCGGCTGTCCGGCTCCATCAGATTCAGTGTTTCATTCTCCAAAAAGAGTAGCATCTCCTTCCCCTACACAACATCAACATGACAGCTGAAATCCTGGATTCTGATTGGCCAGTAGCTACTGTCAGATCTAACAACAGTCACAGAATAAACCCTGACAGTGTGATGATGATGAAGACTCAACACAGAATTGTGGGATATCAGTTTTAGCCGTTGTTATCTGGGAATAACTGACTTCGCCACTGACCAATCAGAATTCAGTACTTGTGTGAAATAAAGGTGACGTGTAGCATGTACACCCAATGAGAACTCAAGACTGTCAACGATCCCGTTCTGACATTTATTTGGATGTTTTTACGTACCTCGCCGATGGCGCCCGTGTCGTCCAGATGTTGTTTCTGATAAGACAGTTGTCTGATGCAGTTATTAACAGCGACACTACTCCTGCCAGGAGCCATCTCCTCCTCGGATATCTCCAACCAACCCAGAGAACGCACCGAGAAACACTGCAAAACAAACACTTCAGTTTTCAAAAACCAACCTACACTTTACAGTATGCATCAGGACGTCTCAGATGACCAGACAGCCATTTCTTTTTTATCAATGATTCAAATGTTTATAAAACTTTTGCCCAAATGTGTGATGTGAATAGATGAAACTGTATTCCTTACATCACCACTTTACAAGACCACTTCAAACTCCTGCCAACAATAATACAGTGGTTCTCAATGTTTTGGGTCAAGCCCCCTTTTAAACCCATGAAAACCCTTGCAACCAACCCACCCCCTTCCACAAAAAACAACCGCTTTTTTCATAGAGGTCGACTGATATGACAGCCCTCCCCTTCTGCTGACCTCCGAAACAGTCAAAGAGCTGCTCAGAGCTTCTGAAGCTCTGCGTGCAGTCCACGTAGAGGCGCAAGGCGGGTACTGGACACAACTCGGATAGGGTTGGGACTTCCTCCCCGGTGGGGAGCGCCTGCAAGTTCACCACCTGGTCCCGGAAGGGAGTGGTGGGAACTGTGGGCACGTAGCCGGTCCGGGGTCTCAGGATCACGTGAGAGTCACCGGGTCCGAAATTTAGGCAATCAGTGGACACGGAAGATGCTTGCAGATCCCTCACCCTCTTGATGAATGCGAGCGCCGCCGGGAGAGCGTCTTCATCGTAAGATGAGAAAGAGTGCTGTGAGGATGAAGTCATTTGATGCGAAGGCTCCGAAGAACAAAAGGTGAATGAATGAGCACGCCGGCTCCCCTTTTATACCCGGATATCCGGGGGCGGAGTCCGGCATGCAAATTTAATTCGCCAATTTCATTGGCCTTTTCAAAATAGTCAGAAGATGATAGGTTCTCAAGGGCGAACCCCATCTGTCGGTTCGACACAACGTCGGGAGACCGACAGAAAGGGAAATTATGTTTTTTTTTAGATGTAATGAAATGTGTATACATGATTTAAGGTTAAAAAAACACTGCTTTTTCCACATACCGGGTATGGGTGCATGTCCTCTTTGCTCCGCCTCTCTGAAACACGCAGATTTTTCACAAAGCTCATGGCTCTGAAAAGCGAGGTGTGCTGTGATTGGCCAGTAACCAGTGCGTAGCGATTTATCGAAAACTGCAAGCATGTGACGGAAATGTAACGCCTCTTACCATATTTGGAACATCAGGTTCCTCTTCAATACACCCACCTTACTTGCGTTTACATTTGTGCGGTCTTAGTCAAATCATACCCCCTAACTGACGTAAATTTGTGGGGGTGTCGTTTCAGGGAGGTCTGGAGGAGCATTCGCTTTTAGGTAGAATGCATCTTTTGTTCTTTCACTTTAATGTTTGCAATTTAACGTGTCTAATACATGCATGGGAAACTAATAACACACTATTTGTGACATACAGTATGCCCCTTTAATCTGATACACTCAGCGAGTCCCGTCTCCAGCTAAATACATTTGAAAAAAAACTGTCATTTATTAATTATTGATTATTAAGAATAATGAAAACATTGGAATCTTTGAAAGAGTAACGTCCTGACCACACAAATGCTGGATGGAGATTGACAGATTACAGCACCAGTGGAAGTCAGAGTTTCTTCATTATGCCATAATGTTTTATTCCATAAATCTATAGAAATAAATGACGTGGAAAACAGTGCATGAAAAATGTTATGTTGATTTCATGATAGTAAGTCATTTAAGAAGCTTAAGAATAACACCTGCAGGTAATGCAACGGATCGGATTTGAATGGATCCACCAAAAAAGGCCCGTATTGACCCCGATTCTGACCCAGAAGTATCTGATCGTGCATCCCTAAAACAGGTATG
Source organism: Barbatula barbatula (assembly GCA_037178815.1). Taxonomy (NCBI): domain Eukaryota; kingdom Metazoa; phylum Chordata; class Actinopteri; order Cypriniformes; family Nemacheilidae; genus Barbatula; species Barbatula barbatula. Next base: position 203,708 of record CM074099.1, read on the forward strand.
TGCCCTTTTCAACTTTGATAGATTTTTACAATTAATTTAAATATTAAATTGTACCTGTTTTAAAGGGGATGTGCAATGGTGTTTCGTGCATTCTGACTTTACACTGTGATACACTGCCCCAGCGTTCATAGGTTTCAGAAAGTTTTTTCCAAACATCAAAATCCATTTAGTAACAACTTATCTTAGTCCCTTATTGGACAATTCTCCCGAGAATGCACGGCCACAGGCCAACCAGCTGGACCAAGAGAGAGAGAGCACTGCGTTCACAAAGTTTAGCTTTGTTTGTTTGTTCACGGTTCATGGATGTTATATTAACGTTTTGACAATCGGCGTGTACGTGCATAATGTTAACAACATGAAGGGATTAATGTGATAATATGTTGTGTGCTCGAGGTGTAGTCCCCCTGCCCGCCTCCAGCAGCACATGTTTTTCTGGAAATAATGGTACAGCTGTATCTCCCTTCTATAAATTTGATCAAACTAAATACTCTTCAAAGATATGAAGTCTGCAATACTACTGTATAGGCACTTAAGATTAATATGGGATTGGCATAAAGTGTGCGAGTTATTCCATCTTTAAACATACTGAGTGTTTCTGCATCAGAAGCACACATTAAACTTGTGTCCACACTTGCAGAATGTGCGTGTCCAGTGTGCTAGACCTGTCAGCTGTTTAAGACAAAGCACTGCGTCCAGTAGCTCTGTGCTCGTCCGGTGTTTGCCTTTAAACATTGAAAAAGTATTTTATGTTGTGTCACTCAGCTTATCTTATCAAACGGACGACTACAGCATGTGTGTTAAGACTGTGTTAGACGGAGCCTATGAACATCAATGTACCATGAGAGTGATTCAGCAAGTTTTCTGTGGATCTCCAGCTCAACTTCTGCTGTATCTGTGTAAAGCGGACACGCCCCAGACCCTAACCCTTTTGACATTAACACATCCTGCATGCTTTTCATTGTATCTAAGTGAAGGTTTGTGGGTCTGTGACATAATGTAAGATGATGTATGTGCGAGTGCATGTCTGTCTATGGGCAGCATGTAGTGTGCAGAGACACTGAAGTCTTACACTTCAATCAATCAATACAATAAAAACAAAACTCGGGCCTGAGCCCTGTGTCATGTGAGTGCGTTTGTACCTTTGATTCATCGTCACTGCTAACACGAGTCTCCTCCTTTTCCTCCTCATACTGAGAACAACTGCACACAACACAAGATACACAGGAAACAACATTCAGTACACCGATGGATGGCTCTCGACCAATCAGCTGGAGTAGCAGATGTGACATCATCTGATGTTTTTTAATGAATGTGTCTATGGGTGTTGTGATGTTTGTGTACCTGAGATTAATGGAGGCGTAACGCAGAGTTGCTTCCTCAAACTCATCAGAAGGCCCGTCCTCCTTCTGCACAACAAACGTTAGACAGCTCACACAAATACATTCACCACAACACAAATTTAAATCTGTGACTTCCTTTTTCCTTATTTGCACTAATGCTCTCTTGAAAGCTGTTGCGCTTTAAAATGGAACACATCGCATTGAGTTAAAATCTCCCCCAAAGAAACAGAAGAACGGTGAGGGTGTCAATGATAAACCCACCTGCCAGAGTTCTTCATCGCTGAACGGGTTTGGACGTGAAGCATCGTTCCACATCATCTTAACACATAGACATTTGTTTAAAACTCACAAGCTGAAAGAAGTTTATTGTGATAAGGTTTGTCGGACGGCTAGAGATCCTGTGGTAATACCTGCGGCTGTTCTGCGGGCGACGTGCTCTCCTCCAGCGGCCCGGGCGGCTCCCACTGCGTTGTTCCTGTGGGAATGTGCCAGTAGTATGTGCCAGAGGTGTCCTGCACCCGCATCCATCCGGAGGGCAGCTCCGAGTCTGTTTCAAACGCACTGCCGTCCCAGTAAGACTCTAGGAGCGAGAAGGACAGAGGTGCCCATTTGTTTATTATGAACAACTCAATCGCTAACGGCTGCTGATAAAAGGCACAGAACAAGAAAACAGCAAGCGTCTTACCCGGCTCTCCGTCCGGCGTGCTGCTGGCGGTGCTTCCCTGCGACAGCGACATGCAGCTGGAGTCCTCGTCGCTGTGAGCTCCGTTCTTAGCGAACAGCAAACAAGCGTTTCTGACGGCAACTTCGCCCTCTGACTTCTGAACGTCAGTCGCCTGCTCCGCAGTCTGGAAGTTCTCCTCCGGCTCTGTTTCGGCTCTCTTCTGCTCCTCATGTTGCTCCTTCAGGTCGGCAGAGGAGTAGATGAGGAGCGCTTCGTCGCGGCTCCAGTCGTGCAGCTCCGAGCAGAGAGATTTCAGAGCTTTGTTCTTCTCTTGGTGACGGCGCTGGGAGTTCTGGTTGGTGTTCTGCTGTTGAAGCAGATTCTGATTCTGGTCCTCTTTCATCCACTTGCTGTTGCTCTCGCCATCGTTTCCCTGCTGCTCGTCGTCCAGGCCTCCCATGATGCCTCGCTGCGGCAGCACACTTGTCGTGGTGGTTGTGTGGTTCTTCAGGCAGAGGTCAAGTGTGTTGTCATTCAACATCACACACACACACACACACACACACACACACAACTGCTGGAACGACACGACACGACACAACACATCAAATGACAAACTGATAATCACGAGACAATGAAATATATAGAGTAGACGTTCGTCGGCATAAACATCGATGTGTTAAAGCAAATACTAACCAACAGAAGACTATAACAGACACGCTAATACGCCGTGTTATTATTAAACGTGACATTACACGCTGGTTGTTTCATGACGTGACAACGCTCATATACAAATACGCCAACCCTGAAACACTGTTGTTATTATGTTATTACTACATTTGTATTATTACACTGTTGTTATTGTCATGGTTATAATTGAATACAGGCACATTGTGAATACAACGTCTCTCTCTGATTCACATTCGTTCGCGATACAATCACGATATGAAGACGATAATCGCGCGAGTCGTTAATAAACGCTAACCCACCTTTGATAGTCTGTCGATCACATCGATTAATCCTCAAAATCAAATTCTCAAAGCATCAACACCGTTATTCAGCTATCATGGCTAACGCTAGCGGACGACACGCAAATGACGTCACGGCCACTGACGCTGAGGTAGGCGGCGCTCACGCAGCAGCAGCGGTGGCCGCTGCAGAGAATATGGGCGGACGTTAGACGTCCAGCGAGGAGGAGCTACAGATCCAGCGAGGAGGAGCTAGATGAAAGCTCCACCTCTGTGGATATCGAAGCGTTCATGAAAGCTCTACGTCAGATCGTACTTAAGCAAACCTGTCAACATTGAGATTTGAAAATAAGGGACATTTTATAACCAACACCGGCACCCCCTCTCATTTTTCAAAATGTATTTTATTATGACGCAATTCTTTACAAAACATCATTTTCAAAATCTCTCATAAAGTGCAGAACATAGTTAACACAGTTAAGTAGAACAAATACAATAAAGAAAGTAAATACAAATAAAATACAATACAATAAATTAAGCGAAGGCATTACAATCCTTAAGGAATGTCAAAGTTGTTCACATTCATATATTGTCCTCAGTCTTCAAATATAAAGTTACATGGAAGCTTAAAAAATCATAATAACAAATATTTTAATACATCTTCACATAGAGAGTAAATATTATCACTGGAATCTTTGAGGAGTTTCAAAGAAGCAAAGTGATCACTCAATTCAATTTTAAACACCGGAAGGATTTTTTTTTTGCATTTACATTTATGGATATTTTCGTCCATCCTCGGAATGCTGCTGTTCTTCTTCTAAAAAAATATAAAAAAGATACGGGAGAAATAAGGGAAAATATTTAAACGGGATGATAGCGGCAAGGTAAAATACGGCACTTTCCCGGCCAAAACGGGATACTTGACAGGTATGTAAGTAATCCTTGATACACATTAGATTGCCTGACCTGTGAATTTATCTCAATCGTTTAGACTTGGAAACTGCGTTGTCCTTGCGTGTGTGATATAAAAAAGAAACAAAATGAACCTATTAGCTTGTCTCATGCCGTTTCATCCTTTTAAATGTACACAGGGTAGATGGGAATCTAATGTATAAGGAATATCATTTTGGATGGATTCATAACGAATTGATTAAGAAGACATGGATCAAGTCCAGTAGTCTGAAACCAGCCACATCACACTAAAGAACAATAAAAACAAGAAGTGTGCTCTAAGACTACCATTGCAGGAACATTTATTAGTAGACAGGGATTGTTACTTCATTTACAATTTATTAGTTGCATACATCACTGCCCTTAAATGTTACTGTATTTATTACCTTTAATAGCAAACTTCAGTCGAGTGATAGATCTGGATAGAATCTTTCATTTAATTATTCTATTTCATTTATCTCATTCATTACATTATTCATTTATCATATGTATTCATTCATTTCTTTTATCATTCACTTTTATTCATATTATTTGTTACATTTCGTCCTTATTTTCAATATTGTTTTACCTCGTCTGGAGTTGTATTGTCTTGATATAAGGCTCCAATGGTCTCCATCTCAAGGTTCATAATAACATCAGGGACAACATATTGATACTGTTATCAGGCATGGATAACAACACCTATTGAACCTGTTTCTAGTCAGACGAAGTTTGACAGTCCTAGACTGAGCATTAAAGCAAAACTGAGATTATTCAATAAATAGTTCTCAGTTTATTTAACATCACATCGTCTCCTGCCTGCTGTTCTTCCCTTCAGCTCTGTATCTCCCTGGTGGCTAGGTTAAGGTATCGACTCACAAGGGATTTCATATTCCCGGATTTAATAAGTTCCTGAAGGAGAGAGATCTAGTGAAACTGGACTAAAATTTTAGATCTATAAGATCGGCAAGCCATATTCCATAGTTGGATCTATCACTAGCAACAAATTGTAAAAAACAAAATTGAAAATTAGTAAACAAAGAGGCAAGAAATCTTTCCCCATATAACTTAAATAAAAAAGTTTTATTTGTTGAAAAACAAGACATTTTTGCTATACCTAAAACCACAACACAATACAAAACAAAACCATTTACAAAAGAATATTTCAACAGATCTATCAGTTAGCTGGTCAAATGTCAGGGTTATGCAGGCAAGACACATGCAGATTTCTTCTGTCATACATTTCCTGCATGAAAAACTCCATGTCCTCCATTCTTTCGAATGTGAAAAGGAAGGGAGCCCGTACTTTTTCTTCATCCATGTGCATTGTTGGTTATGGCCAACAATGCATCATCTTCAGTCATACTTGTGATCTGTGGTAGGTGAACTTTCCCATTAAAGCGTGTTCGGTTCTCCTCCACCCAGTCACTTGCGAGTTGAATTCGTTTAATAACAGTCCTTTGTGCAAAAAGATAAGACATATCAATTATAATGTCAATATTCAATCAGTTGTCTCCACTCTGCTCAACACTAATTAAAGCCCTGATCAAACACTATTAGGTGATCAATCAAATTAGGTGTCACTGGTCTAAAGAGCATCTCTATAGTTTTACTTGCTTATAAATGTAACACCGATCAGAACTAAATGACATACAAGTAATTTGCCAATTTGTAAATTGTCTAGTACAACAGGAGTTAAGAGGGAAGGGGAAAGAGCAATACACAAGAATAATATTTAAATCAGAAAAATAACGAGTAACAGTGGATCTAGGGAATATTAATCATTTGTTGAGCAATCTACAAATTACATGTAGTGATTTAATTTAGAGCCCGACCGATATATCGGCCGATATGAGCTAATGGCATTTAAATCGGCATCGGCGTTTATAACGGCCGATAAAACATGAGAAACAGAGTCTCATGCTTCACTCATGTTATGAGTGTTGCATAGTTTGCCCACCAGAGGGCGGTCTGCAACTCCCCAGTTGACAACAGCGCCAGAAATCCACTACAGAAGAAAGCCAGTGGCAGCATTACACCCGGCATGGAGATACTGTTTTGACGGCGAGTCTGTCGTTCGTCATGTGAAATGATTGTAGATTTAGTTCATACACTGCATATAAAAACGGTGTGGTAGTTCTAGCTAACGGTCCTATCATTATCACTTCTATATATATTCTGTAACATCACTTACAGGCGCTAATGCATTGCTATATTAGATTAGCCACAAAGCTAACTAAAACCATGTTTATCAGTGGAAGAACGCGAACGTTAATAAGAGGTCAAACTATAACGTTAGCGTTTAACTTATTCTAAATATATCTGCAGTGTTTCCCACATAATGACCGCGTATCTGTGGCAGGGGGCGCGTGTAGTAAATGACTAGAAGTTATGTACAGCGTGCCTCGAAAAAACAACTGTTACGTTATTCTAACGCTAATCAAGTTAAAGTTTGCCTGTTCATTCATTCCTGCCAATATATAATAATTAATTCCTGCTCATGCACAGACAGTTGTGTAAGGTTACAACGTTAGGGGAACGTTATCTAAAGGTTACAACGTTATTTCTCTATATTTCTCATTTTTGCCCATGTAGGATATCCCTGTTTATTATTATTATAATTGTAATGATGACATAAGTAATGATACATGGTGATATTATTAATACACATGCTTATTCTTTCTCTGTCTCTCTTTCTGCCCTACAGATGGCTGAAAAAAGAGGACGATGTAGCAGCAAAGCGTGGGACTACTTCTCCACAGATACCTCAAATGAAGTGTCCTGCAATATATGTGCAGCTAACACACTGTTAAAACCAGCTTCAACTGGAAGTAAATAAAAGTGTTAAATGTTTAAAACCAGACTGTTTTGTGATCATTGAAAAAATATATACTTTAGATGTGCAATTGTTTAGTCATTGAGACTGTAATCTAAGGCTTTTTTTTAACATCCCTTCTGGAAAATGGTTTATACAGCCCACATACCTAGAACAGGCAGATATTTTGCTATTGAATGTTGTGTAAGTGCAGTTTATAGAAAATGGGTCTAATAACCAGTTTATTTTCAAAATCTAAATATCGGCTTATAAATCGGCTCTTTTCAAGTTAATATCGGCATCGGCCCCCAAAAATCCATATCGGTCGGGCTCTAATTTAATTTAACAATTTATAAATGCCCTTGAAAGTCTGTTTTTCACATATTGCATTGTCATAATCTGTGCTACATTTTATGATAGAAATATGTCAGGATTAACAGAAATCACATATAGGTTGTTGAATATATTTGTAATTACTATATAAAGTAATCTAAACCTTGTGTGCAGAAGTATGAGAACATTTGAGTTTCAGAGTTCCCAAAAGAAAAAGTTAACTGAAATTCTGTTTTACTTTCAAATTCTAGGGAGAAATAACCAAGGCCAAAACATGTGGAAGTCAAAAGGGTTCATAACTTTCATAAATACAATCACACACACGTTTAACTGTATAAGAAAAACTTACAATAATTCACACACACATACATACCTTCGTGATGAACTGCAACTCGAACGTGTTCTAATACGTGATTTTGTACCTTATTTAAATGGTTATATACCAATTTACAGTATGCACAGTGGTATCTTCTGCAGCAGACTTTGCATTTCTCAATAGAGAGAAGGGTATCACGTCCTTTCTTAAGTATTGTCCGATGCATCAGTGCAAGTTAAACAAACAGATACTAACATATATGACAACGAGTAAGGCACATTTGATCAAAAATATTTAGTGTCCATATGTTAAGGCATGGATCGATTATAATATACACCGTTAACAATAGCTCAAACAAAACTTACAATGCTACACTAACCACAAATTAACGTGACATGAAACGTTAGTTAGGTTCTTGGGTTTTTGACGCTAACGTTAAACTATGAACGATTGCACATTCAGGGACTCAAAAACAGCTAATATTTATCTCGAGACAGGTCTACTCTAAGAAAGCATTTACAAAGAACTTTTGTCTTTAAAGATCATTTTTTGCATACTCCGACTACTGTCTCTGACTCTCGACTCCGCCATCTTCCCATGTGGGCCGAATCACGTGCTGCACAGTGGGTGTAGCTCCTCCTCGCTGGACGTCTAGGGAGGAGGAGCTACAAGAAAGCTCTGCAGCGAGTAGCCTCTCTCTCGTGGTGGCGGGTTGCGATGGTTATGGCTAGAAGTGATACAGAAATCAGAAGTGATGCAAAATCTCGCCATAAAATGGCAATAAACGACATTAGCTAATTCCTACACCTACCCTAACCTTACAATAACACAAAACTAGTAATTAACTGTAGTCAGCGTGACAAACATTATGCGGTACTTAAGTGCGCATGCCCAGTGGAGGGAGCTGTATCCCTTCTAGCCAAAACAGGTTGCGATGGGAGAAACGAAGCTTTCCAAAGATTCGAATCTAATGAATCATTTCTCCGCAAATGGTTCACGAAACACATTCTGGCGACAACGGCTGGTTCAAGACCAACAGACATCTTACAAAACAATGACAAACGGATTAAAATAAAGCTGTCTGTCAAATCTGACAATTTGAAAAGCATTAAATAGCCTATTAGTATTTCGTGTAGGCCATTTTTACTTTGGGTCTTTGCTTCACATGTTAGTAGAGCATTCTGAAAGACTGCTTAAATCAGTTTATTGTAAGAAACAATTTGTGATTTGTTAATAACTGCCTAGCTCAGCCAGTTAAGAGTTACCTTTAGATGGTATGCGTACTGTACTGTATAAAATCCCTAAAGCACAGGTTTTATCAGCTTTACATTTTTTGAATGCACATGTGTGATCCAGTCTGTGAAACCCAGCTACCGTCATTTTTGATGATTTCAAGATAAACCCACCCTGCTGAGAAATAGAGATCATCACAGAAATTCTAGTGCTTGATATTATAATACCATTATGAGCCATCATGGTCCATTACAAAACAAAAATGATTTGGTCATTATTCCAATAGGATTTAATGGTGTTCTATTGATTCCATCTGCCAGATAACATCTCACCAACAGAATCCAGTAAACACCAGTATATTTTCATTAAAACCTATACAATTCCCATTATAACCTTCTAGCAAAGGATCAAGAATTTGAATAAAACTAGTTATATCAAATAGTGTGAATACTATGAAAAGTTATTCCACTCTTTGTATAAGTGAAGAAACAGAGTATAAACTGTTTAGCGTGTGAATGTCACATGGCTGTGGCTAGAAACACTAAACACTGCACATGTCATGCGTGTATTTCACAGTGCACAACACAATACAAGAAATAAAGAATACAGATGTAGATCTGGTTGTTGTGGTTTAAATTAAACTATAGCTGGATGAACCGGACATACAGGTTGTAATACAAGCACATTGTTTTTGTGTTGTTTTGTCAAATCTTTGTATTTATAATACTTTGTTTTCTGGCCTTTGTAGATGTTTGACAACAGGCTTTAATACACTGGAATGGCTTAGAGAAATAATGATAACCAACCAAACAGGAAAACCATTGACTGAATAACTGAATTATTTGCAGAATTGTATCCCATCAACAAAAAACAAGTTGATCATCTTCCTTGAGAGAAGCACATTTAAAGATAAGAAGGTGATGAGAAGTCACGAAGTGTGATTTCATAGAACTAGATCTCTCACCAGGAATCCATATCCAGCCCAGTTTACTGCACATGAGAACAGAATGAAGCTGAAGGAAGTTCTGGGTTCAGCACTGGTCAACGGTTCAGCGCTTTGAGTTTGTACTCAAACACTTTCTCATTTCTCCAAGGGTCTTCAATGCTTTAGCTCTAATCAAACCCATCCGAGTCTTTAGGACTTCTACAGGCACGTTATCAGGGTCAGAGTTCAACTCGACGGGACTGCCAACCCCTGATTTATCCCAAGCCACTTAGAAATAACCTGTTGAGTCGTCTTTCAAGATTCTGTCAGCAGCTAATGACCTTCATCTGTCTGACACCGACAGCGCTTTACTCTGTGCTCTTTAATGCTAAATGTTCTGAAAACAGCAAGCACCAACAAACATGAATCACAAAAGACATTTTAGATTAAAGTGAGAAATGGATTTTGTTTTTACACTCATACCAGACATGTGGACAGGAGGTGTCTGTACAGGGTCTCATAAACAAGCCAATGATGTCATCAGTCACGCACAAACCAGCTCAATCCAGAACTGCCTGTAAATAACATCAAAATTTCAAGATGAGTTTTGCTTCACGTCACGTGATATGTGTTAGGACTCTGTCCTTCCTGTCTCGAGCTTTCTAGCTCCCTGGGCAGAGTCATGACATTGCCACGTCTTTCGGGTCTTTTCTGTTGTGTTATGTGTGGAGACATGTGGCCTTATGTTGTTACTTGGCGCCACGTGTCTTCCTGTTATGTCTTGGGGGTCAGCTGTGGCCTAATGGTTAGAGCGTTGGGCTTGTGATCAGAAGGTTGCCGGTTCTAATCTCAGTGCCAGCAGGTCATGACTGAAGGGCCCTTGAGCAAGGCACCTTACCCCTGATTGCTCTGCAGTAATGTGACACTGTATAAAACTACTTATAAGTCGCTTTGGATAAAATAAATAATAAATGTAAATGTCTCTCAGCCCCACCCTCCTATCTCCTGTAATTTCATTAGGGTTTCATTCCCATCGTCTGGTTGGTGTTTCACTTTCGTTAGGGTTTTATTCCTATCACCTGGGTAGTTGTTTCACCTCGTTAGGGTTTTATTCCCATCAGCTGTCACCACTCTCCCCATGTAATCACTCCTCGTTAGTGTCTCCCTTTATATAGTCTTAGTTTACCTCTGTTCAGTGTCGGTGCATTGTCTTATATCTTTTGTCTAATGTCTGTGATCACTGGATGTCTTGCTGTTCTTTGGACTTTGTGTTTTGGATTTCCTGGTCTAGTTTGTAGACATATTATTTCATTTTTCTAATACCCTTGTTTTGTCCCCCTCGTGGGAAGTGTTTGTTTGCCTTTGTTTTTTGGTTCGTGTTTTCCCCATTGTGGAGGTTTTATTTAATAAAAGTTTTACGTTAACCCTTTGTCTGCCTGCATCTGGGTTCTGTCCAAACCATTTCGTGACAATATGTATATATAAATATAGTGCATATAAATATCGCTCGAGTAGAAGTGTGATAGTGCTCTATATCTCAAATCACAGCCATGCTCACACACTATTTGAAGTGTAATTGGCTCCTGTCCCATTCCTGTAATGCAGCCAGCCACAAGGGGGCGATCAAAGAGCTTTGCCTTTTTAAGGACCTGTGTGGGGCCCCATAGATCAATCATAAACAACATCACAGTGTCTTTAAAACCTCCTGTTTTTAAGGGAAATGGGAACGACTTTCTTCTGCCACAAATCCAAGCCCAGCACACAGTTAGACAAACCTCTGTTGCTAAATCTAAACCTTCACGTCTTTTCAATTAGCGCTGTGCAAGTTTGTCACCTTGCAAAATGTTTAGGTTTCCCCCCTCCTGGTGATATTCCGCTTTGCCTTGTTAGTTTCAGGTTGGTTTCTGTTGGTGTTTAACTCGTTTGGTCACATTCACAATACTTCATGAGCGATCTACACCAGTATATGATGACGGTTACGATTCTTTATCGTAGTTTCTTTTTCGTCGTGTTTTGATTGTCTTCAAACTCTCAGAAGAAGATTGAGTCCGATGGCGTGATAGAAAGTCATCATGAATTTTGTGCTCATCCAGAACATGGACAGCTGGATTGTCTGACTCAGGAGATGTTTCTATTCATTCAATATATTTTATATATATATATACACAGTACAATATTTATTTATCTACAATATGGATTGAGTTTTGAGGCAGTAAATCGTGCCACGTTTGATGTGTATAGCTCAGGTGTTTGTTTGTTTGTGTGAGGGTTTGGCGTCGTGGGCAGACAGAGAGACTGCTTTGATTATGGCGCCACCTGCCACGCAACATAACTTCATTTTACACACGCACGGAAAGAAAGATAGCTTAAGTCCCTGCGTGACTCTGTTAGAGGTGTGGTCACCCGAAACAAATCAAACAAATGAAAGATGCTTTAATATTGACCTTACTATAGTATACTACAGTAAATGTGTGTACTGTATAGTCATTTAACTTGTCCATTAACTCAATCAGCAATGTTTCTGAAACACTTCTCTCTTGCGTAGACAGCAGAAACAGTATTTCTCTGTGGCTGAAATAATTTTTTATATTACTAATATTTGCACATAATTATAGAGAATGTGGCGCTGATGTCAAGCCTTGTTGCATGCAGGGTGCCCCGACCATATTTGTAGGTGGAAGTGGCTCTTTTCTGCTAGTAAGTTCAGTTCAATGTTTTTCCGTTTGACAAAGGAGACATAAACATGGCCGGTCGGTTGTGCTGTGATACAAAGTCATTTAGGACAGAAACTAGACAATGGAGTACGATTTTTTGTTTTTCAACTTGTAAATGTAGCAAGTGGCAGCAAACTGTGTGTCGACTACGCCACCCCGAGATCTAACCCGGGGAAATAAAAGTAGCCACCAAGGCTTCTATAGATTTAAGCAATCAGGTTCGGGCATTGAATAAACAGAGAAATGCTTCCATACCAAACATACAATTGTATTAATCAAATACACAGCAAACGTAGTAAACACTCTGGAAGCTGACGTCAGCCTATTCTTAAAACATTACACTCAGAGCGAGGCTCAATACCACATCAAGATACATCCACATTCACAGCAATCCAAACAATTCATACAATCCACAACACACACCAATAAATAAATAATACACAAAGATGTGTATTTCAATGTACCAACAGACTCTCTCATACACTCACAAAACCGGGCATGAGGCGTACTGGTGGGCGTCCAGCGGCTCGGGCATGAGCATCCAAATAATCCACTCCAAAGCTTGTGTACAGCCACACAACCAGCACGGCAACGGTCACACTGTGAAAGTACCCACACTACACACAAAAGGGAACCCACCACCTCGAGCACACCGTCCCCACCGTCAGCACTCAGCTCCTTTACATATAACAAGGAAAGAATAAACCAAATTTTACTTCAACAACAGTAATACTGAGAAATTAAATAAACAAAGAATGAAGTCTTAACATAAACAAACAGGGATCATGAAACAACGTTACGAAAACAATCAAATAAACAAAAGGGCGAAAGAAATGACTTTAACAAATGACTATAATGCTGGTAAATAAGATAAACAAACAAAAGGGGCAAAAAGAAATGACTTTAACATATGACTATAATGCTGGTAAATAAGATAAACAAACAAAAGGGGCAAAAAAATGACTTTAACAAATGACTATAATGCTGGTAAATAAGATAAACAAACAAAAGGCAAAAGAAATGACTTTAACAAATGACTATAATGCTGGTAAATAAGATAAACAAACAAAAGGGGCAAAAGAAATGACTTTAACATATGACTATAATGCTGGTAAATAAAGTAAACAAAAGGCAAAGGGAATGATCTGGCCAAACAGCTAATGCTGGTAAATGAAATAAACAAACTAAAGGACGAAAGAAAATGACTTGTACGAAACAATTCCCACTCAGTCGATCACAAAATAAATCACAAACACATCCACTCGTGAATATTACACCTCCGAAAGCAGATATGCAATCGGCCACACAAGTGGCCTATGAGGTATTTTCGCCAGCCAAATGAGCGCAGTCCATTAACTCTGACTCGATGAAAAGCCCAGAACATGAAGGAGACGTGCGTTAACCGCACTTTGAGCAAAGCAGCAGTCGCCCCAAGGCAGGCCGCAAGCGCTTCCTTGCTATGATAGCTATCCCTAAAACACACAAAAGTGGTTTTAAGCTACATCCGAGAAAAGGTAAACACATAGCCCGACTGGGAAAGCACTTACCCGAACAGCCATACACAGCTACACGAATCTTGCAGACAATGCGCCGTGCGCAAGTTAGCAAAGTCTGTTACTCCGTTCAATTAAATGACAAAATGGGGTAGCCACAACACAGCAAGGGATTCTATAATAAAAATCGGAGTCCTTACATGAACCAGCAACAAACTAGCAACAATATAACATTTGCGACCTACATACCTGCGACACCACCACAAACTAGGTGAACCGAAACATGAGCCTCTAGCGTCACGTACTGCCACCAAGGGGTACGTTCGGGATATAACACCCCCCTCCTGACATGATTGGCAACCAAGACTACACCAAGAGCCAATCGTAACCAAGTGGGGAGGAGGGGCTACAATTAACCACAGTCCATCCTGCCACATAAACAACGTGAAGGAAATCACATCGAGGATCATTAATCAATCTCTAGTAAACAACCTCTGAAGATTACGGCTCCATCCCAGCATGCAACATGCCGTGACGTCGATTGACAAGCTAAGTTTCCTGGGAAACATACAGAGCTCCCTCTATCCATGTTAAACGCCATTGGTTTTGCAATGCCGACATCACTCGTTCATGTGTGCGGGCGTGAACTAATCTTAGCTGTCAGAGTTGACAAAGAAACTTCTTGAGCTGCTTCATGGTTCTGATTGGGTCTAATACATGTCTGATAAAGTGAAAGGATGAGTTTGTGAGAAGAAACGATTCATAGTTCACGTGACATTGGCAGCGGCCGCAGATGTTTGGGAATATATGGATAAAAACACCTATTTCTTTCTCATATAAGAAGTTTATTCTTCAGCAAATACAGTACAGCATTTCTCTCTTTCTCAGCTAAACACAGAAATTACCTCTTGATGTCTTTTTGTAGGCCAGATTACAGGACCTTTTATGTCTAAATAAGCTCACTGTTGTGTTCATGTTTCAATGACACATTTTCAAAAAATTTAAGCGTTTTTCTTTTTTCTTCACTTCTCAATCCGGTCAGACACATCTCTAAAAACACAAAAAAATTAATAAATGAAAAAACTGATCTTTTCTATAAAAACTGGACAGGAACATGTTGATCGCTCTTCTGTATATTTTCCCTAATTAATGGTGCAAAGCATGACTTTGACTATCCTGCCGGCATATTCTTCTTCTTTTTCTTCTTTTTCATGTGACTGCCGCGTACTATTTGTCACCATGAATGAGCATAGAACACATAATAATCGGGTGTAAGTTCTACCCATGGGGTGTAAGAGCCACCCAAAAATGCCCCATAGAGATACTCTGGGGAAGAGAATGCCCATGAAACAGGGATTGTTTATCCTTCAATGGTCAATTGCAAAGGGATTTTGTATTTATACATTATTTGGTATCACAGTGCCGTAGACAAAAGGTGGTGAGCTAATTTTACTCAGGCAACCAATCCGTCTCAGGATGTTCATGGAGCTAAAAAGCAGCAAAGTGTCATAGAAACATGTGGATAGGCTAGTATGACTCGTGCAGCAAACAGCCAATTATACATTATTTTGACTACTTCCTTGCCACGCCCTAGCAAGCATTATCAAGCACAATAGCATAGCAAACCTAAAGAGAAATATTTTCAAATCTAAATGTCATAGAGGCATGCTATGCGGGTTGGTTTATGTCATTCATACTGGCAAGCAGCCTTTGCAGTATCATCATTGGCACCTGTCAGGCTACTCCCTAGCAACCAGAGTACCCTAGCAACTATTTAGCAAGACCTAAATCTCTGCATCAAAACATTGTTGAGACTTTTTCTATTTTCACACTTACACCACATTGACATGTTGCCATCATTCCAAACATATTTTCTCAAAGGGATTTAAAACCAGAAATGTTTGCTCTGGTTCTTAGAAAATGTGGCTTCATGATGGCGCCTGTATGTATGGCTGGCCGTCAGCTGCTCTTAGCTTTGTTCGTGTTTTAAACAAAGCAAACTCTCTACTGGTGTACACAGAGCACTGTTTGATTTAAAGTCGTTCATGGAAAATGCAATGTAACTTAACTTGAGTGGAAAAATGACTTGCCCCCGCCTCTTCTCCTGTACGGGCTCCCTGCTCAACTCTGCCGAACCCTGTGTCTTCCGAGGATGAAGAAGAGATCCAGACGCCAGGGAAAGCATGGTGGTTTTCTGGTAAAAGTCAAGTCCCAACTGGCACTGTTTCCTGGTGCTGATCATCACTGGATATTAGCGGAACTCAATGTGGATCGCTGCCGCAATGTATCTCGACGTTCTCTGGATCCTGCGCGTCTCTGGCTGGTAGCGGTGGTAGGCTCCGATGATGAGCCACAGGTTTTTTGTTATCGGCCACTTCATCTTCGAAGAGGCGGTGTGGATGCATCTCTCCTTAGGCCTCTGGGCCTTGAACCTCCGACGATGAGTGACCCATCTCCTACTAGGATGGCTCTCGCCAACGCTAACCAACAAATAATTTATTATAAATTACGTTTTTGTGTCCAATAATTTGGATATTCTGTGTGTGACTGAGACATGGCTGGGCGTTGGTGAGTAAAGTTTTTTTTTTTTAAACTGTAGTTGTTTTATTTCCCCACGGCTTAATTCGGTCGTCCATGCTAAGATTCAGTCCTAAATTTCTTCATCTTCTAACAGCAGGCAAAGCTTAGTGATAGGTCTTTCCAAGAGACAAGTCTTTGTCTTAAATTTAACAGTTCTAATGAGTCCTTTGTAATCTGGTTGAACTTCTGTTACTCTTCCAATAGGCCACAATCCATGAGGTGCTGAACTGTCTACTACTAGCACGATGTCTCCTTTCTGTAGTCCATTTTTTGCATTCTTGTAATAATGGTAAGTATTCTTGGGACCACCTTTTCCAAAATAGGTCTGCTAAATACTGCACTTGCTTTCATCGGCGCCTGATGTATACATCTGACTTCTGAAATAATCCAGGTTGTAAAGTAGGACTAGATTTTGACAGGCGAATGTGATTTGGTGTTTGGGTTCGAGGTCATGATGGTCTTCCGACAATGTAGTAATAGGACTACTGATCCCCCCCCCCCCCTCATCAAAAAACCCCTTTTCTTTTGATAAAAGCGTCTCCAAATGAATAAATGTAAATGTAAATGTAGGACGACTATTCAAGATTGCTTCTACACCCCGAATTCCGGAAAAGTTGGGACGTCTTTAGATTTGAATAAAATTAAAACTAAAGGAATTTAAAAATCACATGAGCCAATATTTTATTCACAATAGAGCATGGATAACATAGCAAATGTTTAAACTGAGACATTTTACACTTTTATCCAGTTAACTAGCTCATTTAAAATGTAATACCTGCTTACAGGTCTCAAAAAAGTCAGGACGTGGGCATGTTTACCATCGTGTATCATGTCCTTTTGTTTTCTAAACAGTTTGAGGACGTCTTGGCATTGAGGCTATAAATGCTGGAGCTTTGGTGTTGCAATTTGGTCCCATTCTTGCCTTATATAGGTTTCCAGCTGCTGAAGAGTTTGTGGCTGTCTATGATGCATTTTTTGTTGAATGATGCGCCAAATGTTCTCTATAGGTGAAAGATCTGGACTACAGGCAGGCCAATTCAGTACCCGGACTCTTCTACGACAAAGCCATGCTATTGTAATAGCTGCAGTGTTTGGTTTTGCATTGTCCTGCTGAAGTATACAAGGCCTTCCCTGAAATAGACGTCGTTTGGAGGGAAGCATATGTTGCTCTAAAACCTTTATATACCTTTCAGCATTCACAGAGCCTTCCAAAACATGCAAGCTGCCCATACCGTATGCACCCCCATACCATCAGAGAGGCTGGTTTTTGAACTGAACGCTGATAACACGGCACCTCTTTAGCCCGGAGGACACGACGTCCGTGATATCCAACAAGAATGTCAAATTTGGACTCGACTGACCATAGAACACTATTCCACTTTAAAATAGTCCATTTTAAATGAGCGTTGGCCCACAGGACACGACGGCGCTTCTGGACCATGTTCACATACGGCTTCCTTTTTGCATGATAGAGCATTAGTTGGCAGCTGCTGATTGTGTTTACCGACAGTAGTTTCTGGACGTATTCGTGGGCCCATTTAGTAATGTAATTGACACAATCATGCCGATGAGTTATGCAGTGTCGTCTGAGGGCATCCAATAAAGGTCTCCGGCCTGGTCCCTTACGCACAGAGATTTCTCCAGTTTCTCTGAATCATTTGATGATGTTATGCACTGTAGATGATGAGATTTGCAAAGCCTTTGCAATTTGATGTTGAGGAACATTGTTTTTAAAGTATTCCACAATCTTTTTACGCAGTCTATCACAGATTGGAGAGTCTTTGTCCATCTTTACTTCTGAGTGACTCAAAATTACATTTTGTAATTGTTAGGTAACACTGTGTTGTTCTTCCTGAAGGGTAAATCAAGAATGTAATGTTCATCTTCCAACTTAATTAGAACTTAATTCTGCAATGTTAATGAACCTTTTGTCTTCTACAGACATTTTAGCCTGATCTTCTCTTGAATTCTCATTAAAATCATGATTGTACTGTTGTTTTAACATTTCTTCCAGGTTTGAGACAGCTATTCTGTTTACAACACAACCATGTCATATGTTCCTGTTGGCTGTGGCTTTGCCTTGCAAAGGACCAATAACAACCCATCTGAGAAGAGTCTTTACTGCATATGGCCCATCTTCAAACCCACTGACGATGTAAAAGGGCCCGGATATATCCTGGTTGCTTCCTTTGCTTGCTGCCATGTGGTTTCAATGTGGTTTCATATTTTGTCCCTTGTTTCTTAACCACTGTGGGAGGGGTTGATGCAGTGATCTGACGCTTGCTGAGTTGCTTGAATAGATCAGGAATAGATGACTCCGTGGGCTCTAAGGTCCTTGGCAGCAGGCTGATGGGCGATTGACTGATGGAGGACCACCGAGGTGCCTGTTCAGGTGCTGCAGGAGCCATAGCAGGTGACGGAGGGGATGAAGGAAGTAGGTTAATGTTTCATAGAAATGTTAGGAGGACATACCAACATGACCTAATAGTCATGTATGCTTAACTTCAGTTACAAATACTAGATAAGCTAAACGTTTGTGAACAAACTGTATATGAGCGCGAGAGAGAGAGAGAGCAAGAGCGAGAGAGAGAGCAAGAGGAGAGAGAGAGAGAGAGAGAGAGAGAGAGAGAGAGAGAGAGAGAGTTTTTTTTTTCACCTAAAAGCACAGAGCTAGTTGATCGCTGTTGGATCCGTGGCCCATTCAAGTCGTTCAGGCTTTGTTTTGCTAATCGAGAAGGCGTGTTAAGCTCTTTTGGTTAGCGATCATCTGAACACATACTTAAGCAGTACCTCTGTGTTGGCGCGGTAAGCGTCTGTGGTAGCGTTAGCCCTCGTGCTCAGCCCTCCTCGTGTGAAAACCGACGAGAGTAAAGACCTGCGACTCTACCTGCGCGACTACGCCGAGCAAAGACACCAACAAGACACATTAGTATATTTAACATACCTTTTGCTTTTTATCTCTTTTATTGTATACTACTATCATGTGTTTCCAGTTTATTCCTGTACTCCATCACAGACAGTGCTCTCGCCCAAGACGCAAGGCAAGTAACTCAAACTCTCACGCACGTCCCATTCATGCATCCACTTCGACTCCTCTGACTCCCTCTGTGGGTCTCTGGAACTGCCAGTCAGCGGTGAACAAGACCGACTTCATCCCTGCTTTTGTTAGCCTGTCTGACATTCACATTCTAGGTCTTACTGAGACATGGATTCATCCTGAGGACTCAGCCACACCTGCTGCTCTCTCTACCAACTACTCCTTCTCTCACTCCCCCCGTCAAACTGGAAGAGGAGGAGGCACAGGTTTGCTTATCAACAATAATTGGAAATATTCCACACCTTCTTCCCTATGCAACAACTACTCATTTGAATACCACGCTGTCAATATAACTTCTCCTACTCCGCTCAGTATTGTCGTAGTTTACCGCCCCCCAGGTCCTCTGCACAACTTCATTGAAGAATTAGTTGTTCTGCTCTCATCATTTCCGGAGGATGGTGGCCCTCTTGTAGTCCTTGGGGACTTCAATATCCACATGGACAAACCCTATGCTTCTGACTTCCACACTCTCACTGCCTCGTTTGACCACACACGCCTCCCCACAGCCGGTACTCACAGATCAGAAAACCAGCTTGATCTCATCTACACCCTTAACTGCATCACGGACAACACTAAAGTCACACCTCTTCACATCTCTGACCACTTCTTCATAACTTTCAACATGCTCCTCCCTACATGCACTACACCAACACCACCACCTGTTTATTTTAGACGGAACCTTCGCTCTCTCTCTCCCCTAGCACCCTCTCTGCTAAAGTGTCATCCTCTCTTTCCTCCAACTTTGCATCTCTAGATGCTGACACTGCCACCAACACCTTATGCTCTACACTTCCATCCTGTCTAGATAATCTCTGTCCTTTGTCCTCCAGACCAGCTCGTGCCACCCCCTCCTGCCCTTGGTTGTTTGACATCCTCCATGAACAACGGTGTACACTCAAGGCCGCTGAAAGGAAATGGCACAAGACCAAGAGTCTGGCTGATCTAGGGGACTACCAATCACTACTCTCCTCTTTCTCTGCTAGTGTTACCATGGCGAAAACCTCTTTTTATACCACCAAGGTGAGCAATGCACCTAACACTCGGCAGCTTTTTAAGACCTTTCACTCTCTTCTCTGCCCCCCCTCCTCTTCCGCCCACTACCTCTTTGACTGCTGAGGACTTTGCTGTATTTTTCACTGAGAAAACATCAGCCATCAGCAAACAATTCTCAGCGCCACAGACCGCTACCCTCACTTCTAACACCGAACTTTCACCCCATTGTCTGACAATGAAGTCACACGACTTCTCTCTCGCCACCCCACCACCTGTCCGCTTGACCCAATCCCCTCCCATCTCCTTCAGGCCACATCCAACACAATCACACCTGCACTCACGCACATGATCAACACCTCCCTGCTCACCGGCACTTTTCCATCCACATTCAAACAGGCCCAGGTCACGCCCCTACTCAAAAAACCCACATTGGACCCTACTATTACCGACAGTTACAGACCTGTCTCTCTCCTCCCTTTTAATGCGAAAACTCTTGAAAGGGCAGTTTTCAACCAAGTTTCCTCATACCAATCCCAGAACAATCTACTGGATGACAAGCAGTCTGGCTTCAAAACAAACCACTCCACCGAGACGGCACTGCTATCGGTCACAGAATCACTGCGACTAGCCAAGGCGGAATCCAAATCCTCGGTCCTGATTCTGCTAGACCTATCTGCAGCGTTTGACACGGTCAATCACCAGATACTGCTAGCAACCCTGTCATCCTTAGGAATCTCTGGCTCCCCTCTCCGCTAGTTCCAATCCTACCTATCCGGCAGATCATTCAAGGTGTCATGGAGAGTCTCGCTGTCCACTGCTCACCATATGATCACTGGGGTCCCTCAGGGATCGGTGCTTGGACTGCTGCTTTTTTCCATCTACATGACATCCTTAGGACCCATCATACGGGCACACGGCTTCGCGTATCACTGTTATGCTGATGACACCCAGATCTACATCTCATTTCGTCCAGACGATACCACTGTAGCAGCTTGCATAACAGCCTTCCTAGATAACATCTCGGCTTGGATGAAAGAGCATCACCTGCAGCTGAACCTAGCCAAGACAGAACTACTCGTGTTTCCGGCACACCCCATGGTCCAACACGATCTCACCATCCAGCTTGGCAAGTCCACTATCACTCCCTCCAAATCAGCCAGGAACCTCGGAGTCATATTTGATGAACAGCTGTCCTTCAATGATCACATTGCAAAGACAACGAGATCATGCCGATATGTCTTATTTAACATTCGCAAGTTTAGACCCTACCTCACTGAGCATGCAGCACAACTCCTTGTCCAGGCCCTGGTCATCTCAAGGTTGGACTACTGCAATGCTCTCCTTGCTGGTCTTCCTGCAAAGGCAATCAAACCACTTCAGCTGGTTCAAAACGCAGCAGCACGCCTCGTCTTTCAACAGCCCAAAAGGGCTCATGTGACACCCCTTTTCATCTCTCTCCACTGGCTACCGGTTAAAGCCCAGATCAGATTCAAGTCACTGATGTTTGCCTACAGGACTATCACTGGATCTGCGCCGGCATACTTTCACACCCTACTACACTCCTACACCCCATCAAGAACCTTCACACCCTACTACACTCCTACACCCCATTAAGAACCTTCACACCCTACTACACTCCTACACCCCATGAAGAACCTTCACACTCTACTACACCCCATCAAGAACCCTGCGTTCAGCAAACCACCAAGCGTGGACAAGCGTCTTGTGTTGCCTTCTCATAAGGGCACTAAATCCCTTTCCCGCTCATTCTCCTTCACAACTCCTTCCTGGTGGAACATTCTTCCCAATGCGGTCTGGTCAACCACATCTCTCACAACATTCAAAAAACTACTTAAAACACACCTCTTCGGCCAATACTTGACAGACAAATAAATTATAAAAAATAAAAATAAAGTACACTTACCCTCTTCTCTCAACAGGTAGTGGTCTAGCTATTGTTGAAACTAGTAACTTTGTATTAGCACCTATTGTATTATTGCTCTTTTATGACATATCGCTTATTGCTCCCTGAACTCTTTGTTAGTCGCTTTGGATAAAAGTGTCTGCTAAATGACTAAATGTAAATGTAAAATCAGAGAGAGCGAGAGAGAGAGCGAGAAAGAGAGACAGAGCGAGAGAGAGAGAGAGACAGAGCGAGACAGACTTTGACTTTTAAATACTCTTTATTTAACAATTTTCTATATAACAATTTTTTTTTATAATTTACTTACATAAAAAACACATATTCCATTTGAAAAAAAATAAAAAAAATAACTTAATTAAAATATAGAGAGATCTCCAACTATAAATACATGTGCAAAGTACCATCAACATCAGCTTCACACAAAACTTGATTCACTCCCCAACAATAATTAAAAGTTTCTAAGTCTTTAACCATGTTGTAGTATGCATATTCCAACATTAATCTTGATTTAACCAAATTTTGTTGATACAAAAAATTGTATCAGTTGACCCCACATCATTAAGTTTACCTTTACGTGAGATCCATATTGCCATTTTTGCTTGGCCGAATAAGAAATTAAGCAATACATGGACTTCTTTTTTACTTTTGTTATACTTAATACCTTAGATAAAAAGCATTGGTGAGAAAAAAATCTCCTAAACTTGTGCATCATTCTTCCACTTGAGCTAAAATATTAACAAGTCTTTCACAGTAAAAAAATGAATGAAAAACTGTTTCTGATAAACCACAAAAAGGACACCCCTCCACTACCTGTGGATCAATGTGTGCTCTGTATCTGTTTGTGGCTATTATACCATGCACAATTCTCCACTGGAGGTCACCTGACCTTTTCTCAATAGGAGGTTTGTACAAGGTCCTCCTACTACCTTTAGGGGAACTGTCTGATCCAAAATTCTCCTGCCATTTGGATTCTTTAAGTCCTTCCAAGGACCGAATATGTGAGACTTTGACACATGTTACATAAAGTGCCCTTTTCCCTGTTTCACTAAAAAGTCTTAGCTCTGGAGTATTGAAATTGAGCAATGCCCCCTCTTCTTCTTGGAAATGGCCTACAGCAGGTGCAACTTCCAGCTCTGGGAATGGGACAACTTTATCCACCTCGGCAATCTCCAAAGCATTTTTTACATTAAAGGGCATGCTTTCAAAAATGTCTTTTAGTAGTCTCTCTGTCAGGCAAACTGACCTAACACCAATCTTTGTAGAAAACATTTCAGCAGTCATCCATCCTTCGTTTGTTATCAAACGTCCCCGTGTTGTAATTTCTGAATTTTTTAAAGCTTCTCTCAGAGATGGTGACTTTAAAATTCCTGAATCTACAAGAGGATTATGCAGTAACGGTTCCTCTCTTTGCCAGAGATCTCGCACATCCCTGAGATTCCTTGTCACATTTAGAGTTTCCCATGCACCAAACATCGACTGATAAAAAGCAGTAAGTCCATAAAGATCAACATTTTGGATGTCCATCAGAAAAAGATGACGATCTAGTCCCATTCCACCTGCTTTTCTTAAGAGGGCACATGCCACACCAGACCAGCTCACATCTTCTTCATAAAGCAGCCTTTTTACAGTCTGAAGCCTAAAAGTCATTATTCTGCTTTTGATGTCCACTAGTCCTTGACCACCTTCTTGTCTTGGTAAAAACAGAACAGATGCTTTAAGCCTGTTATATGGATAGAGAAAACCCAAAAGCGAACCACAGTCAAATAGTCTTTAATGGGAAAACAAGGGAAACGCCCGCAGTGGCAGACAAAACAGAAATCCTCCCGCAGATAATAAAATGAAAGCAACCGGAACAGCGTCCGTAGATGGGGGGAGAAAGAACCACTGATCAGTTAGTCCCTCGGGAGAAGACGCAGCGGGCGGTCAGCGGAACCCCGAAGCGGCAATGGTCAAAAACAGCCGTAGCACTGAGCAGACACGGAGAAAACAGGTTAGAGCATCAATAGCATATCTGCAACACAACGATACCCGGGAAGACAGGAGAGCTAGGGCAGGGTAACTCCTTTCATCGGAGAAACACAAACAGTCTGACAAAGGGATAGAGAAAAGAGAGGAAAGAAGTAGCAAGCGTAATTACCGGGAAGAGAGTACAGGTGCGCGGAATCTGGCGGAAGGCAGGGGGAAACGAGAAACAGCTGGAGGAGAGTGTGATGAGTGCGTGCGTTAAGTAGGTGTGCAAAATACTAAGTGTGATCAGGAGAGGGAAGCAAAGGATAGGAAGAAAGACAGGATCATAACAGACTCCCCCCTCAACGAGCGCCACCAGGCGCTCCCGAGGAGGAGGACTGGCGAGAGCGGAGGAAATCATCGACAAGCGAGCGGTCCAGGACGTCCCGAGAGGGAATCCAACTTCTCTCCTCAGGGCCATTCGCCTCCCAGTCCACCAAATACTGGCAACCGCGACCTCGACGGGGAATGTCCAGTAGCTTGCGAACCCTGTAGACAGGGGCGCCCTCGACTAAGACAGGGGGGTGAGACGGACGCGGAGGGGCGAATACTACGGGTTTGACGCAGGAGACATGAAAGACGGGATGGACGCGACGGAGATTAAGCGGCAATCTTAGTTTGACTGAGACAGGACTGACGACCTTGGTGACCCGAAAGGGACCGATAAAACGAGGGGCTAACTTTCGTGAAACGGACTGAAGGGGGAGATTCTGGGTGGAAAGCCACACCTTTTGGCCACAACGGTAGCGGGGGCTTTTAACGCGACGCCTATTAGCGGTGACGCACATCTGCGTCCTTGAGCGGCTAAGCGCTGATCTCACCCTACTCCAGGTACGCTTGCAACGTCGGATAAACGCCTGAACAGACGGAACGCTCGAGTCCGAATCTTGGGCGGTAAAAAGGGGTGGTTGGTACCCAAGGCAGCATTGGAAGGGAGAAAGGCCAGTGGCCGAGGAGGGAAGGGAATTGTGGGCGTATTCCGCCCAAGGAAGCTGCTCGGACCAAGACGCAGGATTCCGAAAAGCGAGGCTGCGCAGTATGCGACCGACACTCTGATTAGCGCGTTCGGCCTGACCATTGGTCTGAGGGTGAAACCCGGACGAGAGACTGGCAGAGGCACCGATAAGCCGGCAAAACTCCCTCCAAAACTGGGAGGCGAATTGGGGACCCCTGTCAGAAACTGCATCCGAGGGGAGACCATGTAGTTTGAAGACGTGATCCACCATTATCTGAGCCGTCTCCTTGGCGGAAGGGAGTTTAGAAAGCGGAATGAAATGTGCCGCCTTAGAGAAGCGATCGACGACCGTCAATATAACTGTATTGCCGGCCGACGATGGCAGACCAGTTATAAAATCGAGAGCTATGTGTGACCAGGGACGTGACGGAACGGGCAGAGGTCTAAGAAGGCCAGCCGGGGAGGTATGGCCAGACTTAGTTTGGGCGCAAACGGCGCAGGCGGCAATAAAGCGACGAATGTCCCTCTCGCGGGAGGGCCACCAGAAGCGCTGGCGAACCGAGGCGAGGGTGCCCCTAACGCCGGGATGGGCTGCCAACTTGGAGGAGTGTCCCCACTGAAGGACGGCTCGACCAGTGGATACTGGAACAAAAAGCAAATTCTTAGGGCAGCATCGTGGAATGATGGAATGAGCGAGCGCGCGTCTTACCAGCCTCTCTATTCCCCAAATAGTCGCCCCAACCACACGTGCAGGGGGTATTATAGCCTCCTGGGTCGAGGGGATCGCCGAAGAATCAAAGAGACGGGAAAGCGCGTCGGGCTTAACATTCTTAGACCCCGGTCGAAAGGAAATGGTAAATTCGAACCGAGCAAAGAATAGCGCCCAACGAGCCTGTCGCGCGTTCAGACGCTTGGCGGAACAAATGTATTCAAGGTTACGGTGGTCGGTCCAAACAATAAACGGAACTGACGCACCTTCCAACCAGTGCCACCACTCTCCTAAAGCCAGACGGACGGCGAGCAATTCACGGTCGCCGACATCGTAGTTGCGCTCGGGGGGTGAGAGACGGTGCGAGAAGTAAGCGCATGGGTGAACCTTGCCATCAGAGGCTGAGCGCTGGGAAAGAATAGCCCCAACGCCCACCTCTGAGGGAATCGACCTCGACAATGAATTGCCTTGAACTGTCGGGAGTGGCGAAGATGGGCGCCGTAGTAAAACGCGACTTAAGGATGTCAAAAGCCCTCTGAGCGGAGTCGGACCAAACGAAACAAGACTTGGGCGAGGTAAGAGCGGTTAACGGAGCGGCTACCTGACCACACCCTCGAATAAACCGGCGATAAAAATTCGCAAAGCCAAGAAAACGCTGGAGAGCCGTGCGAGAGTCAGGCACGGGCCAGTTAGTGACCGTTTGGACCTTAGCGGGGTCCATACTAATCCCCTCCGCCGAGATAACGGACCCGAGAAAGGTTACCGAATGCGCATGAAACGAACATTTCTCCGCTTTAACGAAGAGACGATTCTCTAAAAGACGCTGGAGGACGCGTCGCACATGCTGAATGTGCACCTGGAGAGAGGGTGAAAAAATCCGAATGTCGTCCAAGTAAACGAAAACAAATATGTTGAGCATATCGCGCAGAATGTCGTTTACGAGAGCCTGAAAAACAGCGGGAGCGTTCACAAGCCCGAAAGGAAGGACCTGGTATTCGAAGTGCCCGAGGGGCGTATTGAAAGCGGTCTTCCACTCGTCCCCCTCCTTTATGCGTACCAAATGGTAGGCGTTACGCAGGTCTAACTTTGTGAAAAACCTTGCTCCCTGTAAGATCTCAAAGGCCGATGACATAAGTGGCAAAGGATATCGATTCTTGACAGTTATGTCATTAAGCCCCCTATAATCGATACAGGGACGCAGAGATCCGTCCTTCTTTTTCACAAAGAAGAAGCCTGCCCCAGCAGGAGAGGAGGAGGGAACAATCGTGCCAGCCTCGAGGGCTTCGGAGAGGTAATTCTCGAGAGCCTCTCGCTCCGGAATAGACAAGGAGAAAAGCCTCCCGCGGGGTGGCGCAGCACCAGGTAAAAGGTCGATACTGCAGTCATAAGGACGATGGGGAGGAAGCGAAGTGGCCCGGGAACGACTGAAAACCGCCCGCAGATCGTGATACAACTCCGGGACTCCGGTCAAATCACCAGGCTCCTCCTGAAACACAGAGACAGAGGAGACAGGAGGAATGGCAGATACTAAACACTTTACATGACACGACAGGTTCCATGATAAGATTGTGCCCTTGAGCCAGTTTATCTGGGGATTGTGCTGAACTAACCAGGGAAAACCTAAAACAATGGGGGAAAAATGGGAATGAAAAATTAAAAAGGAAATGGTCTCACGGTGATTCCCAGAGACCGTGAGGGAAAGGGGAATAGTCTCTCGGCAAACATTGGGAAGGGAACTACCATCTAGGGCAAAAAGGGGACTGGCCTCCTTGAGATCGATAAGGGGAATACCCTGTTCGAGAGCCCATGCCTCGTCGATGAAATTCCCTTCGGCCCCAGAGTCAATCATAGCACTGGTAGAAACAGTAGAACCCGACCAGTGCAGGTGAACCGGAATGGTAGTACAGGATTTAAGCGGAGGGACCAGAGAAGTAGTGCTCACCAGTTTACCTCCTACAAACGGCGAGCGTTGGCTTTTAACTGACACGTTGAGACGAAATGCTTATCGGAGCCACAATAAAGACACAAACGGTTAATCATCCTCCGTTCTCGTTCCTTGGCAGAAATGCGTAAGCCCCCCAGCTGCATGGGTTCGGGGGCAGCATCGGCGACTGAGGCTGAGCGATCGAAGGATGATGACGAGGAACGGGGTGGAGAATAATGAGCAGCCTCGGAGTTCCTGACTCGCCGGCGCAGATCAAAGCGGTTCTCTATGCGGCTGGCGAGATCAATGAGCGGATCAAGACGACTAGGAATCTCCCTGGCCAGAATCTCATCCTTAACGTCCGCGTTGAGTCCCTCTAGGAAACGCGCTACCAGCGCAGGCTCATTCCAGCCGCAAGTGGTTGCTAAGGTGCGGAACTCAATAGAAAAATCGGCAACAGAGCTCCCTCCCTGGCGACGAGATGAGATTAAGCGAGAGGCCTCCAAGCCGTGCGCATAGCGGTCAATTACGCGAATCATCTCCTCCTTGAAAACTGGGACATGAAGTCCGCCTCCGCCTCCCAGTTGGCCGCACCCCACTGACGAGCCCGTCCGGCGAGAAGTGAGATCACATAGGCGACTCGGGCACGGTCCCTAGCGTAGGTAGAGGGTTGAAGAGAAAAAATGACCTCACACTGTGTCAAAAACGAGCGGCATTGAGTGGGCTCACCCGAATAGCACGGTGGATTATTAATCCGGGGCTCTGGAGAATCGACCGGCCTGGGAGTGGAGGACGACTCGTGACGAAGGCGAAGAAACTGCGTGGAAAGTTCGGACATCTGCTCTGCCAGGGACTCTACGACACGTCTCGTGGCGGTCAGCTCCTCTTCATGCTTGCCCAGCAGAGCTCCCTGACGTTCCATCGCAACCTGGTAAGGATTCTCGTTCGCTGGGTCCATCATGGTCAGACTGTACTGTTATATGGATAGAGAAAACCCAAAAGCGAACCACAGTCAAATAGTCTTTAATGGGAAAACAAGGGAAACGCCCGCAGTGGCAGACAAAACAGAAATCCTCCCGCAGATAATAAAATGAAAGCAACCGGAACAGCGTCCGTAGATGGGGGGAGAAAGAACCACTGATCAGTTAGTCCCTCGGGAGAAGACGCAGCGGGCGGTCAGCGGAACCCCGAAGCAGTAATGGTCAAAAACAGCCGTAGCACTGAGCAGACACGGAGAAAACAGGTTAGAGCATCAATAGCAATATCTGCAACACAACGATATCCGGGAAGACAGGAGAGCTAGGGCAGGGTAACTCCTTTCATCGGAGAAACACAAACAGTCTGACAAAGGGATAGAGAAAAGAGAGGAAAGAAGTAGCAAGCGTAATTACCGGGAAGAGAGTACAGGTGCGCGGAATCTGGCGGAAGGCAGGGGGAAACGAGAAACAGCTGGAGGAGAGTGTGATGAGTGCGTGCGTTAAGTAGGTGTGCAAAATACTAAGTGTGATCAGGAGAGGGAAGCAAAGGATAGGAAGAAAGACAGGATCATAACAAAGCCAGTGTTGCCCAGACCAAAAGAAGTCTATCAAGAATTTCTGCAGACTTTCCACCAGTTCATTAGGAGGTTCCAGGATACTCATCTTGTGCCATAAAGACGAGGCTACAAGGTTATTGCAGACCAAAACTCTTCCCCTATAGGAAAGCAGAGGTAGCAGGCTTTTCCATCGAGACAACCGAGCACACACCTTTTCCATCAGGCCCTCCCAATTTTTCCTCTTATATTCCTCTCTACCTAAGAAAACCCCCACATCTTCCCCATTGTAAAAAAGCTGGAAGTAATGGACTATTGTGATCAACACCACACCATAGACTCCCAGTTGACTTTAGCAGATGATGCTTTCCGATAACTCTCTAAAATATTTCTTAGTGCTTGAACATCAGTATTATTTCTTAAAACAACAGTTACATCATCAGCATATGCTGAGATTTTCACACAATCATTAGGAAAAATACTATTAACATTTAAGCCCATTAAGTTTTCTCTTAATTTACACAGGAGAGGTTCAATGACCAAACTATAAAGCTGACCTGAGAGAGGGCACCCTTGTCTTATTCCCCTCTGCACCTTAAAAGGTATACTGAGACCACCTGCCATCTTAATCATACATGTGCCATTGTTATACACCAACTTTATCATAGAAACAAATTTCTCCCCAAAACCAAAAGTCTTTAAAACTTTAAAAAGATACTGGTGATCAACTCGATCAAAGGCTTTTTCTTGATCAAGTGATAACAGCCCGATATTAACACTATTACTCATAGCATAATCAACAGTGTCACGTATTAAATGCAGATTATCAAGAATACATCTTCCTTTTATACAATAGGATTGGTCCTTGTGTATTATTTTGTCCAGTTTTTTGTTCAATCTGTTAGCCAGACACTTTGAAATCAGTTTATATTCAGAACACAGAAGTGCCACGGGTCTCCAGTTCTTTAATGAGGTAAGGTCTCCTTTCTTTGGCAGTAGTGTTAAAACTGCCCGCTGGCAACTTTTTATCAGAGAACCAGTCCGAATGCACTCTTGTAGCACTTCAAAGAAATCATTTCCAATTGTAGACCAGAAATGTTTGTAGAATTAATTTGGAAGCCCATCTATTCCTGGAGTTCTGCCTGGAGAAAGACCCATAACTGCAGTATTTAGTTCCTCAAAAGTTATTCCAAGCTCTAATTCATCCTTATCTTCCTCATTTAAACAGGGTAGAGTTCATCTTGGCTCTGAATATCAGTGTTCTCATCAGAATATAAATCAGAATAAAAATCCACCGCTAATCTGCGCATTTCTGCAGGATCACTCGTTTCATGTCCATCACTGTTTTTCAAACTATGCATAAGTTGTATGCTTTTGTGCTCCAAATTAAAAAAAAATTAGGTGGGTCCATCCATATCTTTCATTGATAAAAACATACTTCTTACAAGAGCACCTTTAACCTTCTCATTTAAAATGAAACTTAGTTTAGATTTCTTTTCGTTCCACTCATGTAAATGATCAGAAATATCTCCATTCAACATATTCTTTTTAATTAACAGGATTTCTTTTTCAAGCCACTCCAAAGTTCTCCTCAAACATAAACTTGAATGTGAGGTATATTGTTGACAAAAATCTCTTATGTGTACTTTTCCTATTTCCCACCAAAGTAAAATATCTTCAAACCTATTTTTCTCACTTTTCCCAAAAAAGTTTAAAAGTTTCACAAAAA
Source organism: Barbatula barbatula (assembly GCA_037178815.1). Lineage (NCBI taxonomy): Eukaryota > Metazoa > Chordata > Actinopteri > Cypriniformes > Nemacheilidae > Barbatula > Barbatula barbatula. The sequence goes on from CM074099.1 coordinate 234,888, forward strand.
TGTATATCCTGCAGCAATTTTACGCATCGATATTTGCGAAGACGCCATACCACACGCGACAAAAAGCCGCGAGCGGCTTAAAAAAAAGAAAATATATATATAATTTATTAAAGTTTAGCCAAAAAAAAAAAGAAAACGAATAAACTGAAAGAAAGAATCAGTTTTACCATTCACTCTCCAAACACCACGCTCCACAACACTCACGCATGATCATGATGTTTTCACGCATTAAAACACCACTGTAATACAAACACATCTAAATCTTTCACCCCTTTATAGTATTTAAATCAACCAGTTTTGCCTGCAATTTTAATAAGAGTCCAGTGGGGGGGTCTACACACCAAAGCTTATGCCATAAGGCTGATGCTACCAAATTATTTGTTATTAAAACTCTTCCTCTAAAAGATGTTATCCACTTCCATTTCTGGAGTCTACCCTCCATTTTTTCCATTATTCCATCCCAATTTTTATGCTGTATAGAGGCATCCCCAAGGTACACTCCCAAATATTTAAAACCCCCCTTTTTCCAGATTAAACCACCAGGTAAGGTTGGAACACCATTAATCCATTTGCCACAAATCTTGTACAAGGTCCTCCAGCTGCCTTTCGTGAAGCATCCAACCCTAGCTCTTCTTGCCATTAAGTGTCTTTTAGTCCTTCAAGAGTCTTAAGATGTGAAACCTTCACACATATAGTGTACAACGTTTTCTTATTTGTGTCACAAAAAAGACCCAACTGCGGTATTTGAAAAGTAAGCAAACTTCCTTCTGCCTCCTGCCATGTCCCAACTGCAGCTGAAATTTCAAGCCCTGGGAAAGCAAGAACAGTTCCTTCTTCTGGACATAGTTGCATAAAGTCTTCTGGAAGCAAGTCTTTGACTTTTTTCAGCAGATTTTGCACCAGTCGGGCTGACTTAATGTTGCCACATTAGATCTCTAAGTGACATTGACTGCAATAATTCCACCTCCATTGCAGGATTGCATAGAAGAGGTTCTTCTCTCAGCCACAAACCGACTATTGAAACATTAAACACTTCTCATGCATTCAGTGTCACGGGTTGACTCAGTATTTATTTAGTTAGAGACATTAGGGCCTTGTGTGCAACCGGCTTCCTGTTTTATTATTAAGCCCATATTTGGACTGTGCTTCCTCCCCTGCTAATGTGAACCCATTCTGTTTATTACAATTCATCACCATGCTCCACCTTTCTGCCCATATTTGGACGATACTTCCTGTAATTGTGTAACTTTATTATTGCCTCTGCATTGCTGCTAATGATTGCAATTAGTGACTAATTGTTTAACAGCTGGCCATGAGGGTTTTGAAGGAGATAAAAACTGGTTCTTTGGAACCGAGAGTGGTTGATTTTTCTTTGTCTGGTGGCTGTTGTTCTGTAGCCATTGTGGTCAACGTACTCTCCGCTCTGCAAATGAAGCCCAGGTTCCCAGGCTTCTCTATTTGACTACCGGTGTACTACAGTTGGATTCTCTCAACGCTCTCTAATGTCCTTTAAAGGGCCGTAACTATAACTTATCACACAGTGTGAATGTGTGTCTATTTTCTATCTGTGGTGTCGGTGTTCATTGTGGTCGCTTGCTTTTCTGCCTCAGAAATACCTATCCTGTGGTTCCAGTAGCTGGCGTTGTCCGAAGATGGTGGCTATCCTCGAACCCCCTTCCACGCTTGCTGTTTGCTGACTAGAGTACCGTAACTTTCTCCTGTGGGTCTGGCGACTGCGCTGACCCTCTGGACGTGTCTGTTCGGCTTCCTAGAGGGAGGACAGCTGGCAAACTGCTGAGAAGCCACCGAACCTGAACCTTTGCTCTAAATGGCTTCAGAGTTATTTTAGTAAATTCTTTCCCCTATATGATCGTTTTCCCAGTTAGCACTTGCTGGCCCATTAATAAAGCGTATTCTTGTATCCTCACTTCGACTGTCTGTTGTTTCTGTGGCTGGGACCTGAGTCATTTTATTATTTCTTAGTGACATTCAGCACTGATCTGTAAAAAAATGATAGTCCTGTTAAATTGAGATTTTTTTGTATCCATAAGAAATAAGTGACGGTGCAGTAAGATTCTGCCAGCTCTTCTCAAGACGGCTCAGGCTACTTCAGACCAGGACACGCTTTCACCATATAATAGTCTCTGGGCTGTCTGAAAACTTTTATCCAAGATTTTATGTCCACTAATCCTTGGCCTCCTTCATTTCTTGGCAAAAACAAAACTGGTGCTCTCAGCCAATGTTGCCCAGACCAAAAAAATCTACAATATGTCTCTGAATAGTGTTTACAAGATCATGAGGTGGCTCCAATACAGTCATCTTGTGCCACAAAGACGAGGCTACTAGATTATTACAAATTAGGACCCATCCCCATATGACAGCTGTGGTAGCAGCCAATGCCATCTAGACAACTGAGCACACACCTTTTCCACTAAGGCTAACCAATTCTGATTTCTATACTCTTCCATCCCCAGAAAAACTCCTAGATATTTAAAACCATTTTTTCCCCACTGCAATCCAGCCGGCAGCAATGGCCCGACCTCTTTGGTACTGCACCACAGGGTATTACTCTTATCCCAATTTATTTTGGCAGATGCAGCTTTTTCAAAAACTCTTAAACTCTCTTCCAAATAAAAGACATCATCTATATTCCTTATAATAATTGTTACATTGTCAGCATAAGCTGATCCTTTAATAGAGTGCTGTGAAGCGATAGTGTTTACCTGTAACCCTGTAAGCCCATTTCGCAGTTTACAAAGGAAAGGTTCGATTGCCATACTATAAAGCTGACCTGAGATTGGGCAACCTTGTCTAATGCCTCTCAGTACCTTAATAGGATTGCTCAGGCCACCAGCCATACCTATCAAACAGGTAGCATCAGTGTAAAGTCACTTTATCATAGAAACAAAACTTTTACCAAACCCAAAAGCTTTCAAAGTTTTGAAGAGATACGAATGATGTACCCTATCAAACGCTTTTTACTGATCCAATGATAAAACGTCAACATTACTGTCATTAAAAAGAGCATAATCTGTGATATCTCTCATCCAATGTAAATTATCAGTGATCATCAGCTTTTTTATGTATATTATCATCTATTTTCTGTGTTTGTCATCTGTATTTTATAGTTATTATAACTTACAAAAAAAGTCCAACTGCAGTTGATTAATATCAATTGTAATACACAAAAAATTATAAACCGTTAAATAATAAAAGACATGTTTTTGCAAATAAAGTCTTCACTTGTTTAACTTGTAATTTAAGAGTATATTTTATAATCTTCATTTGAATATGACTTCATGCTAAAATCTTGATATAGTGTCAGCGTGACGCCTCATTCTATAATATTTCTGTGTAACCAGTGTAGGACTGCACCAGTTCAAATACTTCACTCTCTGAGTTGTGTTGTTCAGGAACAATAAGACACGGGTGCTTTTACCCAGATCTTTTATTTTTTACGAGATTTATGAGTGTCCATTGCCCTTATATATATATATATTAATAAAACATTAAATTATAAAATAAATACAAACATTGATGACCCTGTGCTTACATTCCCATATAGACATAAACAATTAAAAGGAGTTAAAATGACCAGAATGATTGCTCAGGTAATTCAAATACCATTTTACACATCAACTGAAGTGAACATATGCAAAGGAAAATAATAAAGACAATAAAATAAAGATAATAGAATGCTAAAGAAAACCCACCTCTCCCATGCGGTTTCAAAGCCGAAAGAGAAGAGGCAGTGCTAAACAGGAAATTATGTTGACCCGTGCGATAAGCCATTAAAGGAAAAAGCATCCACATTTTCTTATGAATTTGGGTAAATTATATCTTTCATATCCACACATTGGACAGTACATGCTTTTCACATATGATTAAATGACTATTAGACACCCAAACTCTACCGATCAAAACCATGTGGACACTATCCATAGCCCTTTCATCTTACCTTAAGATTTCTTTCTGCTCCTTAGTAAAAGGTGCTCTCAGCAGCGTTGTGAAGAGCTTTCAAGAATTTAACTCTTAACCCTAAACTTTTACAGTGGTTTAGGAGAACTCCGTGTTAAGATGAAAGGTTTTGTGAAAACAAGCCCAGGTATATATTGTCATCTTCGGGTGTGCACACATTGCTGCAGAGCTTACAAAGAACAGCCTGCTATGGCAGATAACATCAAAGCATCGGAGTGTCTTGACTCAAGGGGGTAAACCATTTAGTTCTAATTTAATGAAAAAGTGAAGACTTCTAAACTGAGATACAATGGATCAGCGATTTATATATCCAACATTACACAAGGCGTCATTTAAATATGCATAGTTGGTTCATATTTATTTTCTACAAATAAAAATGTGTTGATCAGTATTATTTCACATTTCATTGAATAACCATGGATTAATACAACAACAACCGTTGATTGATACAATAGAGAAAATCCACCTGTCCAATACTAGCGTGTGGCACGTTACCATGATGAAGAACCGCTATAAGAGCCAGACTTATATTTTCTCAGCAAGCCATGTAACTACATTCATTCATACTTTAATGGTATTTAAACATCATTAGTTGTGCTTTCTGATCATCATGTTCCACCTCAAGAGAAATGATGATGATGATGAGAAATCACAAGATGTGTGCGTTTACTGTATATACAGAACAGTAGCATCATAGAGAGATAAACCAGTCAGTGTTTAAGAGAGAGAAATCATCCGATGACATTCCTTTGTTTCCAGTTTAAAGTAAACTTTAAAAACCCAACAGGATCATCTGTGACATAATAAATCACTTGTATTCCACAGGCTCTTCACCATCTTCTTTAAGCAGACACGTGCGTACCAGAGCTTCTGTGACGGCGTACGGATCGCAGTTGGCAGCTGGACGACGGTCTTCAAAGTATCCCTTCTGTTCTTGACCTACAGGTCGTGGTATTCGGATGCTAGCACCACGGTTAGCCACTCCAGCAGAGAAATCATTGATGCTTGACGTCTCGTGATGGCCGGTGAGGCGTCTGATATTATCCAGACCTCCTTTAGGATCGTAGACACGGATGTGGTACTTGTGTCTCTTGGACAGCCTCTCAATGGATGTTTCAATGTGTCTAAGAGGAAAAGAAGAGTTTGACATGTGAAGATTGTTGATGATGATGATTCAAATAGAAACAATTCCCCTCATTTACACACAAATCTCATTTCTTCAGATAAACACAAATACATGCCATGTCAATATGTAAAACGTTAAAGCCATAGAAAAACCCAAATGACTGGAGTGGCGAAACAGAGGATTTCACTGACATTCATTCAAACATTCCTCACGGGTTCTTGCGCCACTAACTGTCGTGTGTCTGTTGTGTCACTGGACACACAAGAACCAACATGTTGAATCTCATTCAGAATTGATAACATAACAACGGAGTATAAAACTATGAAGAACTTAAACTCTAGGGTGTCAACATCACAGGTCATAATTCTTCATGAGACATTTACATTTATGCATTTGGCAGACGCTTTTATCCCAAGCGACTTGCATTGCTTTATACTATAATTTTTTTTTGTTTCTAAGTATGTGCAATCCCCCAACCCACGAACTTGGCATTGCTAGTGCCTGCTGAGCTACAGGAAAGCCACACTGGCCGTGTTCTTGAGAAATTGAGTGCAATGGATGGAAATCATTCCGTTGAAGGTCACAAAGGTTTCTTCTAAAAAAAACTAAACCAATGCAACCAGTTGTGTCTCACAGCAGTGAATTTGTCAGAATACAACAGTATCATTATCAGGTCAGATGTGTGTTTTCACAGCATAAAAAAAGTGAGAAGTGTGTTGTTTGATAAATGACCTGATGAACCGTATGAGAAAAGAACAGATGAAAAGACTTCAGTAACTGACTTTCTTCTACAGAACACAAAATATGATACGTGGAAGAATGTCGATAATCAAACACTGAACCGCACAAAAATCCACAGTGATATTTCTCAAAAGATCTTCTTTTGTGTTCCACTGAAGACATAGTCACGTACAGATTTACAACCACAAGAGAGAGAGAACCAACGGCAAGCGTTTAGAGAATGAGTTTCCCTTGACGGAGAAGAGATCTCACTCACGGGTGTCACTTACTTCAATCCTCCTTCCTCTCGCATGTCTTTGGTACTGAAGTTGGTGTGACAGCCGGCTCCGTTCCAGTTGCCCGTCATGGGTTTGGGGTCCAAAGAGGCCACGACACCAAAGTCTTCACAAACTCTGTGCAGGATGAAGCGGGAAATCCACAGGTGATCTCCCATGGCAATGCCTTCGCACGGCCCGACTTGGAATTCCCACTGAACACACAACACCACCGCAGTAAGGTTAGCAGATGACAACAGTGGTCAGATGATTGTCATGGTTTTGATAGCCCCTGACCTGTGAAGGCATGACTTCAGCGTTGGTGCCGCAGATTTTCACTCCAGCATACAGACAGGCTCTATAATGTGCCTCCACGATGTCTCGTCCGTAAACTTTATCAGCTCCCACACCACAGTAATACGGCCCTGAACAAACCAAAGTCTTCAGGCCTGTGGCCTGTACCGCAGAGCCGGTTTGGGTTTTACCCAGGTAAGGTTGCGTTTAGTTTGAGCATACGTTTCGGGCTCAAGAAAGTGGATTGGTTCTGAGCGGGTTTTGTCGCCATGGTAATTTAGGCTACACATCTTTTATTGTGGATTAGAGATCGCAAACCAAAACGGGACCAATCAGCTGTGAGAAAGTGACGTATATCTGATGTATACCACTCCCCTCGTATCTGTCGCTCCAAATTAAATAAAGTTTAATGTAAAAACATGTTGGAGCAAAACTCTTTTGCTGCCAAGTGATTATTTGTATTGTATACAAATACATTTATTGATTACAATTCAAAACAGTCATATAATTATTATAAGAGTGAATAATAAATATTTATTAATTCATCTTAAACATAGCATTTCAATTAATATTACTATATTTGTATAAAAACAAATTTTAATATATAAAGCATTTTAAAGTAATGAAGTTTACATATTATCTTTAAATCTTATTGTAAACCTATATAAATCATTTAAGTTCAGTTGATTCTGTATTGATATAGTCAGTCACTGCCTTTAACTTTCACTGCAGTTTTTATTCGGCCTCGTAAATGTGTTTCAATTCATTCGATTTTTTTCGTAATAATCTCTTAATCAGAAAAGTGAATTGTGCCAATACTCGTGAGAAGTCAAACAAACTGATGATGTTTCCATGTTCTCTGTGATTGGCTGTTTGCTGCACGCGTCTTTCACTTTCAGGTGCACATGACTAACAAACTCTGGAACACACCCGAGTTGTGCTACAGCTGAACCGGATCTAAACCACCTTGGGTTTGTCAGGCCAGTGTCGCGCTTCATACCATCAACACAACACGCAGGATTTATGATACACACCTTGAGCGCCAGGGAAACCGTTGGCAGGCCATCCGAACGGACGACCATCCATGCCCAGAAGAGTGTACTCCTGTTCCATTCCAAACCACGGCTGCTGATCCCGCACCATGTCCATCACCTTCTCACACGTGTGACGCAAATTGGTTTCTTGGCAGAGACAATAACCAGAAAGACTGGGTTAGTGCA